>QANY01013250.1:2065358-2243502 GCA_003255025.1 Datisca glomerata | reverse complement strand
CCCCCCCCCCCCCCCCAAATTTCATTAATTAGTACCAACTCTAATATACCTTAGAAGTTCAGGTAAATTTTCCAGATCAGTTATTCTTCTTTTATTCTCATGAGACATCCTGTAATTTCTCACAAGTACCTTTTGTTTACAAGAATTAGGTTGTTAAGTGGATGGCTGGTCTGTGGCCTGTTAGGACGATTGGACCGACCGTTCCTTCCATTTACCTTGACAAACGTCTAGAAAATGACAGAGATTACGGTTTCAAGCTCTACAAAGCTGATAATGAGAAATGCATGGAGTGGCTTAGAACAAAGGAAGCTGGCTCAGTGTTATATATTTCGTTTGGGAGTGCTGCAGGTTTGAATTCCGAGCAAATGAAGGAAATGGCATCTGCTTTGAGGAAAACCAGCAAAAGCTTCTTGTGGGTGGTGAAGGCTAATGAAGAAATGAATCTCCCAAATGGGTTCGTGGAAGAGACCGCAGATAAGGGTTTAGTGGTGACATGGTGCCCACAGCTTGAGGTATTGACTCACAGTGCTGTGGGATGCTTTATAACACATTGTGGTTGGAATTCAACCGTTGAGGCTCTAAGCTTTGGAGTGCCAATGGTGGGAATCCCACAGTTTTTGGACCAAATGACTAATGCTTATCTGGTGGAAAAAGTTTGGAGAGTGGGGGCTCAACCAAAGGTGGACCAGAATGGCATTGCCAGTGGTGAAGAAATAGAGAGATGCATTAGGGAAGTGATGGAAGGTGAGAGAGGGGAAGAGATTAAGAAGAATGCTAAAGAATGGAAAGAATTGGGAAAGGAAGCAGTAGATGAGGGTGGAAGTTCAGACAAGTATATAAACGAAATTATCACGCGACTTGTGAATGACTGACGATAAATTTTCGGAGGGGGTTTGATGATGAGACGTCTGATTAGTTCAAGTACTAGTTAACGATGTTGTTAGTTTTACGTTGTCATTGTAGGGAGACTGTTTATGGGGCTTAATAAATCTTATTTTAGACAGTAAAACATTTACCCATGAAGATATATCAAGTTTGTCTTGTTTTTATGGTTAATGTTTGTTCTAATGTTTGTTCTAACGAGTCCTTGAAATGAAATTTATAGAAGTATGTCATCTCATCTAAGTGGCAGTGGAGCTGTCTATTTTTTAAAATTTAATGTCAAAGTTATAGAGTGAGTACTGAGTTTGTTTAAAATACTTGAATACTATTAATTTATATTACATTTATTTGACAAATATTATGGTTTAAAATATATTTAAAAATACACATATTCGTTCAAGTGTTTCAATATAAAAATAATTACTCGCTCAAATAATTTATATGAGATGGAATTCATTGTTAATTAAAATAACATGATTTTAATGTCTAAAATAATTGAGTATAATAATGTGAGACCATGATTATTTTTGTGAATCTTTACAATTTTTTTAGTTACAAGTAAATATATATCAACAAAAAAATTATGTACACTATAAATTATAGTTTAGGTATATTCTAGAAAAGCAGGTGGAAAACCAGCCTACCACCTAACAAAACACACTATAAACTAGCTGTTAAAAAAAATAAAAAGCAGTGACTAAACCCCAACCTGCTTGTAAAGTTACACTGTCTGGATCAAGAATAACAGACTTATCATACCACATTTTATCGCGAACCATAGAGGTTAACATAGAAATAGAGTTAGAATCCCTGATTTTACCTTGAAAAGTTCTCCCATTTCTTTCAAGCCATACACAGTAACAAAAGATGTAGAAAGAAGACAAAGAACATAAAAAACAAGACCTTTAAAAACAGTATTGCCAAGGATCCAATGCAGAAGCTGAGGCATTGAAAAAGAAACCAGACTTACAAAAATAACTTGCTAAAAAACCCACGAGTAACTAGACAACCACAAAAATAAGTGTTCAACAGACTCAAACCGACTAGTGCATAACAGGGTCAATAGGTTACTACGATTTACGGATTTCATTTTGGTGGACAATCTCTAATGACAAGCAAGCCAGATTATAAAACTATACTTGAGGAATAGCCTTCTTAAACCACACCACTCTAGCTCAACTCATCCATAAGTGTTTCTAATGCTGAATTTTTCTGTTTGGAAAGAGATATATTCCAAACTTACTGATCATTACTGTATGAAAACTGAGGAAGAATATTGAGGTCCACACCAAAATGAGCAAGCTGAGATTCTATGATTGGTCTTGGCCAAGCCCATCTCTCCTCCCTGATCAAGACACTCACCGTCACCCAAGGATCCGACGTATAGCTCAAATATGAGGCAACAACTTATTATTACTAGATTTACTTATTCCAAGTGAGATGAGAGGGAGATTTTAAGGCCGACATACTTTTTATTAGTGGCTCAGCTCGTTAATTCTCTGGGTGAGTTTGCTTTGTGTGAACTCACTTGAATGTATTTAAACTATTATTTATTTGACGAAAACCATTTAAAATGTATTTTAGTATTGCACACAAGCATATATATCTCTGAGTCATAAATATACAAATAATTGACACATAATTAATAAATTATTTTCTTTGTATAGAATTATTCATATAAATTTCCAATAATAATTAGATTGAAACATAAATTAATATGTTGTTGACGTTGACTCTTGAGTACGCACCAGAATACTGCTCAATGTGATGACTCAAATCATCCTCAAAACTGAAGGGTTTTTACCTAAACTAGACTCCTAGAAACCTAAATGGCTAAAATACATTTTTCTCTAATTTTGACTGAACTATACTCATGGCCCATCATCCACTAAGTTTTTCTCCATCGTTTCCTCTTTATATCATTCTTACACAACATCAAATCAAATATCAACAGTCAAACTTCATATTTATTTATATTTAATTTCAAATTATTACGCAACATCAAATCAAGTGTTCAAGTCAAGAACGTCTTGACTACTTCAAGATTTATTACAAGACGATCTCGTAGTCATTTTATACATTATACGATAACTATAAGATAATCATGTAACACATCATGAAGTGTACAATGTGACTGTACGATCGTCTTGTAATGCATCATGAAGTGTTCAAGACGATATGGACACTTCACGGTTTATTACAAGATGATCTTATAGTCATCTTATACATTACACGGTGAGTACAAAGATAATCGTATAACACATCACGATTTATTACAAGACGATCAAGTATTCATGTCATCTTGAACATGATAAATGGTGGGCTATGAGTATAGTTTAACCAAAATTAAAGGAATATTATAGTTTAATCATTTAAATTTTTTTAGAGGTTTAGTTTAGCCAAAAACCCAAAACTGAAACACAANCCCTCCCTCCCTACCGGTACTGAGTGAAAAAAATCGTTTCTTTTCCTCGAAAGAAACTTTTTTTTTTCACCACTTGGAGTTTACTCACTGGGAGTCGCTGCTCACTCACTGAACTCCTCAAATTGGCACTGTTCAGTCTCGATCTTCGGTCAGTCAGTTACTCTCTCTCTCTCTCTCTCTCTCTCTCTAACTCCTTAGTTGCACTGTTGCGGTAATTCTCATAGCCCTACACTTCCCCAGTTGAAGGATTCTTGAAACCGATCGAGTGATGACTATATAATCTTCTTCTGTCTTCACTCACAATCATTCCTGGTTTTCGAACCTGTCAACATTGCGAATGATATGGTGGAATTCGACGTAGGTGGTGCTTCCGCTGAGGACGAAGCTACTGCCCTCGACCTAGAACACCCAGACGATAATAACTATGAAGATTGTGGATATGATTTAGCTCAATCTTCTAATTCTTGTGGGTCTCCCCATTTCACAACGTCCAATGGGGACCCAAATCTCGTACCATTTAAGGGCTTAGAATTTGAGTCTGAACGGGCTGCCCGCATTTTCTATAATTCTTATGCTAGGCGGATTGGTTTCAGCACCCGTGTTAGTGTGTATCAGAGGTCCCGTCGTGATGGCTCCATCATCTGCCGCCAGATAGTTTGTTCCCGTGAAGGCTTTCGACGGGAAGGAGTTGAGAATAGGTCCAAACGGCAGCGTGCTATCACGAGAGTTGGTTGTAAGGCACAGATGACCGTGAAGAAACAGGGCTCTGGGAAATGGGCTGTGTCGAAACTTGTTAAGGAACACAATCACGAGCTTGTGCCGCCTGATAAAGTTCATTGCCTCCGCTCACACAGGCATGTATCTGGTCCTGCTCGGAGCTTGATCGATACCCTTCAAGCGGCGGGGATGGGCCCTAGTGGGGTAATGTCTGTGCTTATTAAAGAGTCTGGTGGGATTCATAATGTTGGTTTCACTAAAGTAGATTGCCAGAATTACATGAGTAGCAGTAGTAGACAGAGAAGTCTGGGAAGTGGGGGTCAGCTTGTTTTCGATTATTTAAAGCAAATGCAGAGTGAGGATCCCGGCTTCTTTTATG
Organism: Datisca glomerata; assembly: GCA_003255025.1. Lineage (NCBI taxonomy): Eukaryota > Viridiplantae > Streptophyta > Magnoliopsida > Cucurbitales > Datiscaceae > Datisca > Datisca glomerata. The sequence goes on along the minus strand of QANY01013250.1, from coordinate 2,239,099 downwards.
CAGTCCAAGGTGATTTTGAGAACTCAAGTGGAAATATCTTCTGGGCTGATTCAACTTCAAAAAGGAATTATAACTACTTTGGGGACACTGTAACATTTGATACAACATATAGAACAAATCGATACAGGATACCCTTTGCTCCATTTACTGGGTGGAGCCACCATGGACAGCCAGTTCTGTTTGGTTGTGCTTTACTCTTGAATGAATCAGAGTCCTCATTTATTTGGCTGTTCCATACTTGGTTAGCTGCAATGTCCACTCGCCATCCCGTGTCAATAACAACGGTCCAGGATAGGATCATAGGAGCAGCTGTTGAGCAAGTATTCCCGCGAACTCGCCATAGATTTTGCAAGTGGAATGTCTTCAGAGAAGCGCAGGAAAGACTTTGTGATGTGTATCTTGAAAACCCAAACTTTGAAGCTGACTTCCAGAGTTGCATCAATGTGAGTGAGACGATTGATGAATTTGAGGCAAGTTGGGAACCCCTTCTCCAAAGATATCAACTCACTGACAATGAATGGCTTGTGTCCATGTACAATGCTCGCCAACAATGGGTTCCTGTTTATCTCCGCGATACATTCTTCGGGGAAATAACCATAACACAGGGAAGTGATAATAATATAAACTCATACTTTGATGGTTATGTAAACGCATCAACTAATATTCAGGTGCTGATTAAGCAGTACGAGAAAGCAACAGCCACTTGGTATGAAAAAGAAGTAAAGGCGGATTATGATATGGTTAACACAGAACCAGCTCTTAATACACCATCTCCCATGGAAAAACAAGTAGCAAATGTTTACACAAGAAAGATATTTCTGAAATTCCAAGAGGAATTAGTTGAGACTCTAACTTATCGAGCGCTAATTATGGATGACACAAGATCTGAAACTATATACAGGGTGGCCAAATTCGGGGAAGATAAGAAAGCTCACTTTGTCAGGTTCAAAGTTTTTGAAAAAAAAGCTAATTGTAGCTGCCAAATGTTCGAGTTCTCAGGTATAATATGTAGACATGTTTTGGCAGTGTTTAGAGTAACAAACGTTCTAACGCTTCCATCGCATTACATATTGAAAAGGTGGACAAGGAATGCCAAGAATGGAGTTTTGTTGGATGAGAATATCCTTGGGTTGTCTAGTAATTTACAGGAATCGTCTGCTGCTCGTTATGAGAATCTGAGTCGGGAAGCCATCAAATATGTAGAGCAAGGAGCGAAATCTATGGAAGTTTATAACGTGGCAATGGATGCTCTTCACGAAGCTGCAAAAAGAGTTGCCGCTGTTAACATTCTTTGTCCAGGGATAAATAAGCAAATTCAGTCTTGTTCAATGGTCAGTTCTTTTCTTATACAAGCTCTCTCTCTCTCTCTCTCTCTCTCACTTGGGATATGGGTTTCAAATGTTGTAGGATGACGACAAAAAGATAGAGGAATTAAGTGCTGCACTGGAAAAGGCGAGTCGGAAATGCGAAGCATATAAAGCAAAGCTGCTTTCGGTTCTGAAAGATATGGAAGAACAGAAGATGAAGATATCAGTCAGAGTTCAGAACATGAGACTCAGATTGATAACTTAAAAAAGGCTCTCAATTTGGTGAAATTATATGGAGAAGTGGCCCCTCCAGTATGTGACTGTCTAATGACTGTCATGTAGCAGTTGTGACCCACTTTTGTAATTAGTGAGCTTATCTTCCTACGTGACATTCATCAGGGACACATTATCACATTATGACTACATTTGTAATAATTAGTGGGTTCATCTTCCCCGTGACATTCAGAGACAGTCACATTATAACCGATCACGGTGTGAATTGATGTCCGCTATGTGATTTGTAGGAGGAAGCCCACGGGGGATTGTAAAGTAGTTTTATGAAGACTATTGGTTCTTTGACGTTTTAATTTGCTTCTCTTTCAATAGCATACGGTTAATCGTTCATAATAAGTAGCAGTCTTTATTAACCCTCCCAAATGAGTTAACTAATGTTGTTTTCTGGTGGTCATCCCATCCCTGTGGTTTGGTAAAATTCTATGTTAAATTAACAATACCTTACCGGGAGAAAAATAGTCTCTCAAATGCTCTGTACATACACCATGATCTCACCGAGTCATCTTTCATAGCACCTTCTAATAGTAGACAGACCTAAAGAAGAAACACTATAGTAGCAGGCTCGCAGCAATATTTTGTCCAAAACTTTAGGTTCAGCTCCAGTGTTCCCTCAGAGAAAATTTATTGCAATCAGACGTTAATCATCCAAAGTTTTATTAAAGATAGGGATTGTAGTACTTCAACTTATTTTCTTGGGTCCACTGAACAATAAAGGTTGGTACTGCCATGAATTCGGCTCACTGAAAAAAGGCAGAAGCTAAAAGCAAATTCTAACAGTTTGCTTCATAAAACTGAATTGAGACCAGAAGCTATACAAAAAGCCACTAAAGAGTACTCAAATTAGTGTCAATCCAGACATAATCATTTATCTGGATATTAAATTGATTTATCAAGGTTAAACAAGGAACATATCGATTATACATAGAACCATGTACTAACGATCAGCCACAGAGATTGAATTAAGACAGTTTTGAAAACTAGATATCTTATTGCTTGTGAAAATTTAATAAAGCTTATTATTCAACAGATGTACAGAGATATGAAAACAACACCTGACCTAAAAAGGTGAATTATCTAAAACGCAGTAGAGCTCACTCACAGATTGCAGTATGATCAAATTATTCATCCGGTTTCCACTGTTTGTTTTTGTTGCCGTATATTAAACCAGTTTCCTGAAAAGAAAAAGAAAAAACAAACTTAAAGCTGCACATTCAATTGTTAAGGTAAATCGATCAACAAGTTCCAAAAATAGTAAGCAACGAAGAAGCTGTAAAAATACCTGAGGATCAGGAATTGGTCTTCGTTTCTCAATGTATCGATGAGGATCCGAAGCAGCGAGAGCAGCTTTTTCCTTAAAAAAAAAAAGAAAAGAAAGAACAGCCCTAAATTTTCAGCAAAAGAAATCAGACGTTCGAAATTAAAAGAGAACAATTATGAATGAGAAGTAAAAGATGGAGAAGAAACAAACCTCTTGTTGTCGTTTGAGGTCTTGAGAGGGCTTGACCCAGAGGAAATAAGCAAGGGTTCCAGCAACAACCCAGGAAGCAAGATTACTTCCGCCTCTAAGACCTCCCATCGAATTCCCTATAAATGACCTCACATCTCCCACTGTTCTTTTCCAACCGCTGGCCATTTGAACGCAAAGAGAGCCAAAAAGAAAAGTTTCTGTAGGAAAAGATTTATCACCGGCAAACGATCTATTCCAATTTTCTCTGTCCGCTGCAGAAGAAGAAGAAGAACTGAACTTCCGCTCGTCTTCTTTCCTGTGTTGTTATAGTAGTGGGCTCCTTCTATTCATCCTTATTTTCTCTTATTTTCAACGAAATTATATTAAAGAATGAACTTTATAATTTTAATATATAAAAATGATATTGATAAATGGATTTTTAAAATTTAATATTTAATCACTATATAATATTAGTAAAAAGTTATATTTGCATCTAAAACTTTTCGGCAGTCATTTTTACATAATATTTCTATAATAGGTCATTCTTGCCAAAAGTCATTTTTATCCACGACAATGGGATTAATATTTTTATGATACTCCCAGCTTTGTGTCTTTATGTATGCCTATAATATATTTGGGGTTTTCGCACTAATGATCCTTATTATAAAATATAAATAGAGAGCACCACTACAAGAATTTCTAGTGAACAGGTGGAAAATCTCCATTGTGTCACATGAATGGAAATGATCCATCAAAAGACCATAAGGAGATCTTCACCGCACGAGAATGTGGAAAAGGAGATTTTAATTACGAGAGTTGATTACATGGCTACGACTGAATTGACGGCTGAAAGATAGAGGGATGAGATTGCTTGGACTAGTTGGTTTTAAAATTAATTAAAAATAAATTTGAACCACAAACGGTTCGTGAGCGGAATATAAAAAAATTTAATTAATTATTTAATCAAATTAAATAACTTAAAGCCAAACAACGTGCGGTTATGGATACACGATATTAAACGAAAAGATAAGTTTAGAAACAATTTTTTCACACATATCTTGTAGCGAAGAATTTCTGAACTGGCGAAATTCTTTCGAGCGTTCTTCGTGTTCTTCAAGTTTCGGGATCTGAATCACGCACTTGAACTCCAATAACAATTTACGAATTTCGTCGATCAATAACCGCTTGTTAATTTCAGAAATATATCTCACCAAAATTTTGAGTATGGGCTCTCAAAACGATTGAAGAAGAAAAATAAAAAATTTTCTCCTTCAATATAAATTTTGACGGCAATAGGGAGCGAGGGGAAAACGTTTTTTTTTTTTGCTTTGTTAACAAGCAACTGTATCTGATACAAGATATATCTACAATCAAATTGATATTAGATATTGATAAAATATAATTTTTAATATTTACAAATATACCTATATATTTTTAAATTTTTAAAAATTCACCCCATATATTCATGATTGCCGAAAATTGCAATATTCTCTAAAGTTTGAGTTGTATCGAGATTCATCAATCCAATTGATAAATTAATTGTTCATTATCAATTAATTAATTAATTTTTTTATTTACTAATTATCCAATAATTAGAGAACAATAAATTAATTAATTTCAATACATATAATCATACTTAACTAATTAAGTAACATCACTCATCACATATAGGTGTGAGAAATATGCTTTGATACCAAAACACATTTTGATCCAATTTACTTTGTTTCTTTATTCCTGTTCTCATGAGCTATTTCTGAGACCAAATGAACCCACGTGAACAAAGTTAAGGATTAAAATACCCGGTGAATTTATCTTCATAAATTCCTGACATATTTAATCCTGACATCGTACGACTCCAATATAGGTTCGATGCCGAATCAACTCTCAATTCATGCACGCTATATTTTTTGTTGATGTAATAAACCCTTTTATTTTCACGGTACACAGAATATTTTAACATAATATCCATCGTGAATATCACTAACAAGAGCGGGATATAAAATTATCATTTTACCCCTCTTGTTATTATTTCCTTAACTCTTTTATTGACTGTGAATAAGAAAGACATAGTAATGAATTGTCACGTACAATTCATAAGTTTTAATCAACGACTCAATTCATTGAATATCTGGCCAGGTTAATTTATTTACACACCCATTAATAAAGCATAAGATGATATTATCACTTTCACAATCGAACAACGGACTTCTATACATGTGAATCACGTAATTTCAACTTAATTGACTTACAATCCCAACAGCCGAGGTATCGTCCGCTAATTCGAACCCACTCATTTGACATATCAAATATTGCAACTAACTAAGTCAAGCTACATATTCACTTTAGGATTAATGTAATTATGAAAATACCCTTAAGGTGTAACAATTAGATTTAGAGCTTGGTAAACGATTTTGGGCTCTAAACTAATTTGTTACCGGTCTATTCAACATGTTCATAACATATCTAGGTTAACCGTTTGAGTCTGCACTCCCATGTCCCAAGATTGACGTCCATTGGTTCAATCTAACAGTCGTAATCAAATTCGATTGTCCAGACGATCCTAAGACTGTGAATATCATTCTGAACTTTCTCAGAAGAGTTCGTCTAGAAACGCATCTCTCTTCGTTATTCGTTCATTGATAAAAGTTCCGAGACTTGAGTAATTTATAAACACACTTTAATTTAAAATAAAACTTTCAATTTATTCATAAGAATTCAATAATACTGATGTCTGAAAAATAACTAAAGTCTAATAATATAGCTATTACACGCTATTTTATGGACATATACCAACAATATTCCACTTGAACTAAAGTAGGCATGTACAATCTTTTATCCCCAAGCCCTTCAGATGACCATAAAAAACTTTATTGCTTAAAGTCTTTGTGAATGGATCTGCAAGGTTGTTGACCATCAAAATATGCGTAACCACAACATCTCCACGCTAAACAAATTCTATAATCAGGTGATATCTACATTCTATGTGATTGGATCTCTTATGACTTCTAGGTTCCTTAGAATTCCCTACAACCCCACTATTATTACAATAAAGTGTCATGGGTTTATCAGCGTTTGGAACAACTTCCAGAGTCTTTAAAAACTTCCTAAGCAATATAACGTCATTTGCAGCTTCACAAGCTGTCACATATTCAGCTTTCATGATAGAATCAGTAACGCAAGATTGCTTGATACTTCTCCATACAACTGCTCCAGCGTTCAGGATGAACACCGATCCTGAAATGGACCTCCTAGAATCATTGTCTGCTTGGAAATCAGAATCAGTATACCCGATCATAATCAGGTCAGTACCTAAATAAACAAGCATGTAGTTTCTTGTTCCTCATATACTTAAGGATAGGCTTGACAGCATTCCAATGCTCGATTTCAGGATTAGATTGGAAACGACTCACCACACCCACGGCATAGCAAATGTCTTATCTAGTGTAAAGCATCACATACATGAGACTTCCTACGGTTAAGGTATAGAGAATCTTTCTCATGTTTTCCTACTCTTGAGGAGTCTTGGGAGACTGCTCATTGAAGAGTTTGATTCCATGTCTAAAAGGAAGAAATCATTTCTAGGAGTTTTTCATACTGAAGCGATCCAACACCTTATCAATATAAGATGCTTGAGAACAGTGCCAATTGTTTGTTCTTCCTATCTCGAACGCTCTAAATACCTAAGACAAATGCAGCTTCTCCAATATCCTCCATATCAAATTGTTTTGCAAGCTAAATGTTCACATTAGATAATTTTCCTACATCATTCACAATGAGTAGAATATCATTTGCGTACAAGACTAGAAAAATCACCTTCCCTTTGTGCATCAGCTTATACACACAGTGCTCGTCCACTAACTGTTCAAATCATAATTTTTAATGATTTCATCGAATCTAATATTCCACGATCGTGGCGCTTGCTTAAGTCCATAAATGGATTTATGCAGTTCGTAAACTTTGCCCTCTTGGTCTTTCTCCATGAACTCATCTAGTTGAGCCATATAAATGGACCAAGGGCAGCAGTAATGGACCAAAGGATTTAAGCACGGCCACCGGCGAGAATGAATCTTTATAGTTTATACCTTCCTTTTGGGTGTAGCCCTTGGTTACTAGCCTAGCTTTGAAGGTCTCTACATTCCCATCTGGGCCTATTTTCTTCTTATAGATCTATTTGTATCCTACGGGTTTTACGCCTTCAGGAGGATCTACAAGCTTCCAGAATTCGTTCGAGTACAATGAATATATCTCAACGTTCATGGCTTTTTTCCATAAGTTTGCTTTAGGACATATACCTCTTAGGTTGTCTCACTACCCTCCCACTACGTCGAGGCTCCATAGGCTCCGGCTCCTGTCATGGATCTTCCATTATTGAATTAGAAACACTATTGATTGGGGAGTCGGTGTCATCCCACTCAATAATTCCTTTAGCACAACTGTGCTTCTCAGCTGAACACTTTTAATGTAATCTTCTTCAAGAAAATGAGTATTCGTGCTAACAAATATTTTATGGTCAGTCGTACTATGGAAGATGTACCCCTTCATTCTTTTAGGATATCCTACGAACATGCATAATTATGAACGACTGGGCAACTTGCATGTATTTGGTTTTAAAACATGTGCTGGGACCCTCATATTTTAAAATGGTTAATAGACGACTTTCGTCCATACCATCTTTCATATGGTGTACCAGGCGTTGTCTTCGATGAAACTTGGTTTAGAATATATGTTGTTGTTACCAAGGCATATCCCCAGAAGAAATATGATAGTTAAATATTTCTAAACAAAATCAAGTCAAATCAATAATAAAACTCTTGAATTTTCAGCTCATATAAATACGTTAACTCATCTATTATTTGTTTTTAAATAAGTTTTACCTGATTTGTATAATTTTTTTATATCACCTGATTTTTATAAATACTACTAATTTGAAAGTGTGAAAAATCGTATCATGTGTTGTAAGTTGAGAAAAAATACCTTCTTTCTTAAGAAAGTCTTTGAACTCTCCTAGCAAGTACTCTCCACCATGATCGGATCATAATATTTTGATTTATTTTTCTAATTACTTTTCAACCAAGTCCTTATACCCTTTGAACTTTTTAAGGGTTTCAGACTTTTGACGCATTAGATAAACATGACTAAAATGTGAGTAGTCATCAGTGAAGGTTATGAAGTATTCATAACCTCCTCTTGCTTGGATATCCAATGGCCCACATACATTGCTGTGTATGAGTTCACGGCATTGAATGGCTCTTTCACATTTTCCTAAAAACTACCTCTTGAACATTTTGCCTTCAATACATGATTCGCATGTAGGTAGTGATCTCACATTTAAAGTTTAGAAATGACCATCCTTCACAAGCCTGTTAATCATGTCCAGGCTAATATGCTCAAGGTGTAAGTACCACAAATAGGTTAGATCGGCTGAGTCATACTACAACCTTTTACTATCTCTTTGTGAATCATTATTCACTTCAGTGGCACATATCTTTGAAACTATTGGTTTTACATGAAACAGTTTATTAAACATGCGTGCAACAGTAATTAATATCTTTATCAATGAATTTAAGATATATTTATTTCTAAAACTACCAATATCTTTATCAATGAATTTAAGATCAAATCTTTTCTCAATTAATGCACCAATAGAAATAAGATTGTTCTAAAAAACTAATATAATAAACATCACATAAAATAATAAAATATTTTTCAAAACATAATTTAAAAGTTCTCACAGATACGGCTGATATTAGTGCTCCATTATCCCAACGAAAGCTGTACTCGCCTTCGTCAAGCCTTCTGACTTCCCTCAACCGCTGCAGGGAGCGACATATATGGTTAGCAGCAGCAGAGTCTACAATCCAAGAAAAAGTAGAGTCAGCTACATAACAAACCTCAGTAACCATGACTATATCTTTAGATCTCAACCCTTTGAGGTACTTTGGGCAGCTGTGTTTCCAATGACCAGCAGTTCCACAGTGATGACACTTATCTTTCGACTTATCTACTCTCGCAGTGCTCTTGCCTTTGGCAGTTCTCGGCTTCTGTTTCTTCGCTTTCCTTGGACATTTTCTATGTTTCTTCTTAGAGCCAGAAGTGGGAGGCTTTCTTTCAGTAAAGTTAGCCTTTCCAGACGTTCTCTTGCCCTTCAGAAATAGAGTCTCAGCAGCTTGTAGCTCAAGAAGTGAGTACTTCAGCTTATTCATCGAATAATTAAGTTTGAAGTTCTCAAAGGTACTAGGCAAAGTCTCTAGGATCATATCCACCTGAGTCTCACAATCAACTTCAGCACCCATGATCTTCATCTCATTCAGATAACTTATTACCAGCATGATATGTTCTCTGACGGGGTTCCAGGTTCCATCCAACAATTCATGAAGGTTGCGTACAACAGTCTGTCTGGCTTGATGACCATGATCTCTTAACATTTCGGTGATGTTCAACATCATATCAGTGACGGTCTCAAAATTCTGATGTTATAGTTGCAACAAATTGCTAACAGAAGCCAATATGTAATATATGGCTAAGCATAAGCATCATTTTCCTTTTGAATCGATTCACTAAAAGGCTCAAAGCAAGAAGGGGTGGTGAGCACGAATTTGTGTTTTTCAATCATCAGTATGATATCAACGTTGTGTTTCCAATCACTGTAATTATCGCCAGTTAATATTGTTCACGTTAAGAATAGTTGAGAGACGGGATAGCGACATGATTACTCAAAAAAATAAATAAAGCGGTGTAAATAAATGCGCAATCGTTTAAGAAAGTATGATGCATGATGTTACTACTTCAATATTTAAAAATCCATAAAAAATATTCACTTCATGATGTTACGATAAAAAATGATAGCTTGTCTCATCGAGGGATAAAGTCCAAACTATCTCATATTGCATCGAGACACTTCTCACCACTTCCTTTAGAAGTCTTAGCTTCTCAAGCAAATCGATGACTCAAAGCAACACGACTTTAAAGTTTCTCCCATTGAAGAGAGAACAGCTTTGGGCGGTTCTAAACCATTCATCGTCGCACGATCAAGTTCGCGTTGGAGACCTTGAGAACATTTCAACGTAAATGACCCTCCCACTTAGTTTTTGAAATCCTAATTTAAAATCATAAACATTATTAATTTCACATTGTAATTAAATTATAATCATTATAATTCATCTACAATAGATGCATGTACATGGTACATGGCAATTTGATATTGACATATCCCTAGTTCTATATGGAATGTTATATAATGATGTGCGATTAAAATTAAATCATACATTTAAAATTAACCACTCTATTGGCTCATTTCTAATTACAACCTAAAAAGAATAATAAATAATAAATTAATTTATAAATATTCATGGTGTCTGTAATTGTTTATTTGTCCTTCAGGTTGTCCCACCACTTTGTAACTCTTTACAAAAGTCCATTCCCATTTTAAACTCAACAAATTCCAAATTCAAGTTTCAAACTTCAAAATTAAAAATAAATTTCAAAAATTCAAAAATTAAATTTTGATTAAAACCTTTAATTAAGGAAAACTGTTTTCTTAATTAAATAAGCTCACTAATTATCTTCCTTTTTTCTTAAAAACAAAACAAACGATAAAATATAACATTGATAATTATATTTTGAATTCAAAATTCAAAAGATAAAATAGATAATTATCTTTGAATTCAAAATTATCTATTATTTGTTTAAATTTTAAAATTTAAAATTCAAAATTTTAAAAGATAAAAAAAAATAGGATAAGGGTTATTGCAAAACACCACAGGGTTTCATAAACCCTAATTGTTACCGTATAAGGTTTCACAAACCCCAATCACCATGAAGGGCACGAGAGCGGACAAAGGCGGCGATGGGCACCGGAATAGTACCGCGGTCGCCGGAACAGTAACTCTGGTGTGAACAGTAATTCTGACATGAACAGTCTTTCATGGTGAACAGTCATTCCACATGAGTAGTGCATTCTGACGAATTCTTGATGACGGTTTCCGGTGACGACGATTTTATCAAATTTATAAAATTACAACTTTTACAACGAAATAAATTACATAAAATCATATGCCTCAAATCCGGCATACATCAATTCTAAATGGAAATAAAAATGCTTAGACCCAATGGTTAGAGATCCAATCATATAACACATTCAAAATAATTTCAAATCTACCATACAAAATCATATGCCAACATCTGCAAAATTCACGATACGTTCGTTTCAAATATCAACATGCATAATCAATAACCTATTACTTTGATACAAATTCTTGGGACCGGTTAATTTTAAAATGAATTAAAAACAAATTTGAACCATGAACGGTTCGTGGGCGGAATATAAAAAAAATTCTAATTAACTTGTTTAATCAAATTAAATAATTTAAAACCAAACAACGTGTGATTATGCATATACGACATTAAACGAGAAGATAATGTTAGAAACAATTTTTTCACCTATACCTTGTATCGTAGAATTTCTGAACCGGCAGAACCTTCGAGCGTTCTTCGTGCTCTACAAGCTTCGGGATCCGAATCACGCACTTGAACTCCAAGAATGATTTACGAATTTCATCCACCAACAACCACCAATTAATTTCAAAAATATATATCACAAGAATTTTGTGTAGGAATTTTAGTGTGGGCTCTCAAAACCATTGAAGAAGGAAAATCAAACATTTTCTCCTTCTATATAATTTTCGGCGGCAATAGGGAGGGAGGGGAAACATTTTTTTTTCTTTTGCTTCTGTTAACAAGCAATTGTATCTGATACAAGATCTATCTGCAATCAGATTACTATTAAATATTGATAAAATGTAATTTTTGATATTTACAAATATACCCATATATTTTTAAATTTTCAAAAATTCATCACATATTTTCATAATTGCCAAAAATTACAGTATTCTCTAGAGTTTGAGTTGTATCGAGATTCATCAATCCAATCGATAAATTAATTGATCATTATCAATTAATTAATTTATTTTTTATTTACTAATTTTCTAATAATTAAAAAATAATAAACTAATTAATTTCAATACATATAATCACACTTAACTAATTAAATGACATCTCCCATCACATATAAGTGTAGGAAATATGCATTGGCACCAAAACACATTTTGATCAAATTTACTTCATTTATCTATTATTGTTCTCATTAGCTATTTCTGAGACCGAATAGACCCACATGAACAAAGCTAAGAATTCAAATACCCGATGAATTTATCTCCATAAATTCTCGACCTATTTAATCAAATACAATTTTTCTATCTCTTAATGTACTCAACACATGAGATCTAGAGATTTACTGAAAATGATTAATTTTTGCGAGGCAATCCTTTGAGAAAATACGATGATTATTCTCACAGAGCTTTTTTATTAACTCTTTAATCACAGAGAAAATTCTCCATGATAGCAATTATGTTCTTCACTCTCTATCAACACTGAAGTCAATAGAATAATATCTATGTATTTTTTAAATAATGACATATCATATTTTTAGGGATAAACTAAAAATAATATTTAATTTTAAAATTACCATTGCAGTGAGACCCACTATAATTTGTGCACAACTGCAGTGTCGTGCGACACTGCAGTTGCCATAAGCTATCATAGTGCCTCACGACACTGTGTGCCACGACGCTAGTGCAGTGTTGTGTGCCACTATAGTATTGTACCTCCACTACTGCAGTGTCACATGGCACTACAGTAGTTCATGTCAATCTATGATTCTCAATCAGTGATTGATACGTGACAGCTACTGTGAATTTAATATTTATTTTAATTTGATAAATATCTAAATATCAGTTAATTCAAAATTAATATATCTGATTGTTCTTATCAACTAACTTATCTCTTAGTTCACAAATAACAAATTTAGTTGATTGAAATTATTATCTAATAGTAATTTATAATTATCTAATTTCATAAAATTGAATATTCTTTCTCACTTATGAAAAATTAAAAAATTAATAGATATAATTATATATGTGTGTGTGTGTGTGTGTGTGTGTGTGTGTGTGTGTGTGTGTGTTTGTTTGTGTGTGTGTGTAATTTTTAAAATTTATATATAAATAATTAAATTATATCATTCTTAATTAATTAATCATATATAATTATCTCATAATTACGTATTTATCCCAGAATAAAAATTTATTTACATGTCAGGCATTTTCTCATGTCTAGAAATATCTACACCATAGAATGTGCAGTACAGAGGTGGCTTGAGTACCATGGACCTAGAATCTTAAGCTTCAATAAATTAGATTATTAATTAAATTCTTTAATTAAATAATATTATTTATTAATTCCATTTTACTCTACTATAAATATAGAATTGCACTCTTAAAGTTTAGAATGTATTTACAGAGTATTCTCGTGTAGTCCATTGTTATAATCATTTCACGTAGTTCTGTCCTTCAATTATTGGTTCGTTAATTAGAGCTGGTCAAAATTACTATTTCACCATTCTAATTACCTTTTGATCTTTAAATACCATTAAATCACTAGTGAATGACTAATTTATAATCGTATTAAAAATTTGAGCTCAATAACCATTTTGTTTCAGAATTAATATTTAAGAGAACCAATATAAGATCCGTTAGGAAAGCTTAGATTCCAAATATTGTAAGATTATATTCTCAGCCATCCATATCACTGAATCTCCAAAACAAAAGTCACTAGCCTATTTTACAAACAAACATTAACGAGTGAATCAAAAAATCATGTATACATGTATAGGAGTTCATGACTACTCAAGATTCAGACTTATCTACATATAATCATCAGATTGATGTGTATTAAATCTTTATGATAAACGATACGTTAATAAATATATTAATTCACATCGGTTCTATCATATATAATCATATTATATAAAATACATTCACTAATATGTCTATCCACAACAATGATCTAGATCTAGATCACATGCATTCATAATTCTTAGTGAACCGTAGTAGCAACCATTCATTAAAGATTTCATACTTTAATATGTTTTTGACATTTTTATTCATTATCTATAAACTTAATCATCCCGTACTAATACAATATCATAGTCTCATTAATGAATATAGAATTTTCAGATATTTATATAAAATATTCAACAATAATTTAAAAGAACAATTATTAGAAAAATATTATTCCATTAAATTTCATATTTAAACGTCAATACACATATTTTGAGGCCGTAACCCATAAGGATCTCCCACTTGCCCTAAATTAAATGTGGCATCTCTCTCAACCCCATGTTACGCATATGACCCTCAAATGACTTCACAGGAAGTGTCTGAGTAAAAAGATCAGCCAGGTTCTGATCTGACGCTATCTTCATAGCAGTCGCATCCCCCCAATGCATGATCTCTCGTACAAGATGATATTTCCTCTCTATGTGCTTGCTCCTCTTGTGGCTCCTTGGTTCTTTGAAATTAGTCACTGCCCTACTGTTGTCACTGTATAGGATCAGTGGCTTGTCCATATCTCAAACTACTTCCATATCAGTATAGAATTTTCTGAGCCATACTGCTTCTTTCGCAGCTTCACAAGCTGCTATAAATTCAGCTTCCATAGTGGAATCTGCAATGATAGATTATTTGATACTTCTCCAGACTACAACTCATCCACCTAGGGTGAATACTGATCCAGACGTTGACTTTCATCCTGTCTCTATCTGATTAAAAATCAGAATCAGTATATCCAGTGGGGTTCAGATCTCCACCTGAATAAACAAGCATATAGTTTCTCGTTCTCCTAAGATACTCGAGAATGTGCTTTACTGCAATCCAATTTTCTAAACATGGATTCGATTGATAACGACTGAAAATTTTCACTACATAACAGATGTCTGGTCTTATACACAACATGACATACATGAAACTACCAAATAGCTGAAGCATAAGGAACCTTTCTCATATCCTCTTCCTCTTGAGTTGTCATTGGACATTGCTATTTGGAGAGGATAATGTCATGTATGGTCGGTAGTTGATATTTTTTAAAATTCTCCATAGAGAATCTCTCCAGCACCTTATCAATATAATATGCATGAGAAAGTGCTAAGAGTTGTTCTTTCTATCCCTTAGGATTTGGATGCTTAGAACATAGCTCGTCTCTCCTAAATCTTTCATTTGGAATCTCTCAGCTAACCACTTATTTACCTTTGATAAAGTTTCTACATCGTTCTCAATCAGTAGAATATCATCAATATTAAGAACTAAGAAAATCACTATCTTGTCTTTGATGTATTTAAAACACAAGTTTCGTCAACATTTTGCTCAAAACTATATGATTTAATAATCTCATTAACGGTAAGATTCCAAAATCTAGATGTTTGCTTTAATCTATAAATTGATTTAAGCAACTTGCATACTTTCTGATCTTGCCCCATTTTCACGAACCATTCTGGTTGTATCATATGAATGCTTTCTTCAAGAGAGCCATTTAAGAAAGCTATCTTGTTGTCCATTTGCCATATTTCATAGTACAAACTAGCGACAATGGACAAAAGGATGCGAATGCTTTTAGGTTGGCAACATGGGAGAATATCTCTTCATAATCGACTCATTCCCTTTGTATATAGCCCTTGGCTATTAGTCGTATCTTGAAAGTCTCTATTTTCCCATCCGCACCTCTTTTTTTTTCTTGAAGATCTATTTACATCCAATGGGTTTGATATCTTTAGGTGGATGTACAAGTTCCTAATATGTTTAATAAAATTATTTTAATAAAGTTGGTTATCCTAAAGGTTACTATAGCCTTTATTGTGGTGTGGTTACCAAGTTTTACCTAATAAAACCTATCAGTTTACATGCAATTGATTTCTCAAAATAATTTAAATAAACATATTAGGACAACCCTAATAAATCATGTTTCTACTGATGACAAACATGATTAAATAAAAATGTGTGGGGTTTAATCTATGACATGTGATCGACTAATGCATGATCGTGTTATCAATTACATAAAAATTAATAAATATTTATTTAACAATTAAATAAAATAAGAATGGGCCAAGTGACTATTGAGTACTTCTAAATCACAACCACTGAAATAAAAAAAAATTACAAAAAGAACTTCAAGATTACATATTTCCAAAATATCTCATTCTCCACCTGAACTCCATTTTCATAATTTTCAAGCTTTGAACAAAACTATTTTATTAAGAAAAACTATTTTTCTTAATTAAATATTATCTCTATAATTATCTTTTAAAATTATTGAATTTGACCTAGTCAATAAACAATTTATTGACTTGGTCAAACTTAGGTCAAACCCAATCAATTAATTAATCTTTAATTTTTATAAAATTAAAAATTAAAAATTAATTTTAAAATTACATTAATTTCAAAATTTAAAAGATAATAGATAGAATTAGGGATATCATAAAACCGTCACCCATCACCGACGTCGGAAGTCCACCATCACCGGCCACCGACGTCAGACATGATTGCACCGCCGTCGATGCCAATTTTTCGGCGGGCTTGCCGCTGGAACCGGTTTTTCCGGCGATGCCAGTGCCGAAAATTCTATTTCTGGTACCGGCGCCAGATTCCCTAGGAATTCTTATTTTTGCCTTTTCCTCCTCATTCGTCTCATGCGTTCATTGTCTTCTCGCGGTCGGAATAATTGTAATGTAATATTCAAAATAAAATTACAAAAATTTCTACGCCCCAAAATGACTTACAGAAGATCTAACGAAAAATTAAAGAATAAAGTCTAACCCAATAATCACCATACAATTAATGATCCATTATTTAACCATACATTCAAAAAACAAACCATCAATTCATTCACATATATCAATATATATTATGAACAATACAAGAACACTAACACAATATTTAATATATAAATATATAATGGCCGTTCTGATACATTGTTAGAAAACACGGCGAACACGCGGCAGAGGCGTGTGGCTTTTAAAAAATTATTAAAAATGAATTGTATATTTTTTGATAAAATGAAAACATGCGCGACGTAACGGTTTCCAAAATAAAAATTATTAAAAGTTATTTTCAATCATGATTCATTATATATTTATATATTAAATTGGAGACATACATGAATAGAAATCATATACCTCTTATAGTCTATATCAACTGTCATCGCAAACCAACGATTTTGCGTTCTCACGAACAATAGATTTCGATATCCATGCCAAGATCTTCCAAGTCAATCCTCAAACGTACTAGGGCGTGTGTGGGCACGTAGAATAATCAAATACACTTTTTCTGTCTCTAGATGCACTCAACAATGAGATCTAGAGGTTTACTGAGAATGATTAATTTTTGTGAGACAATCATCTGAGTAAACACGATGATTATTCTCACATACTTTTTTTATTAACTCTTTTTTACAATCTCTGATTCTTAATTAGTGATTGACATATGATAATTATGAATTAAATATTTATTTTAATTAAATAAATATCTAGATATTAGTTAATTCAAAATTAACATATTTGATTATCCCTATCAACTAACTTATTTGTTAGTTCACAAATAACAGATTTAGTTGATTCAAATTATTATATTAATAATTTATAATTATCTAGTTTCACAAATTACATATTATGTCTCACTTCTCGATAATTAAAAAATTAATCGATATAACTATATATATATATATATATATGTAATTTTTGTAATTTATATATAAATAATTCAATTAATTAATTAATCACATATAATTATCTCATAATTACGTACTTGCTCTAGAATAAAATTTTTTTTTGCAACTCAGACATTTTTTCATGTCCTCAAATATTCACACCCTAGACTACGTAATACAGAAGTGACTTGGGGACCATGAAACTATAATCTTAAGCTCAAATAAATCAGATTATTAATTAAACTCTTTAATTAAATAATATTATTTATTAATTACATTATTACTCTACTATAAATATTGAATTGCACTCTTAGAGATTATAGAATGTATTTACATAGTATTCTCGTGTAGTCCAATGACATAATCATTTTATGTATTTCTGTTCTCCAATTATTGGTTCTATAATTAGAACTGGTCAAAGTTATCATTTTAGCCTTTGAATTACCTCTTGATCATTAAGTACCATTAATTCACTAGTGAATGGTTAATTTATAATCGTATTATAAATTTGAACTCAATAATCATTTAGTTCCAGAATTAACACTTTAGGGAACCAATAGATGATCCGTTAGGAAAACTTGGATTTCAAATCTTGTAAAATCATTTTCACAGCAATCCATATCACTGAATCTCCAAAATAAAATTCATTAGCATGTGTTACAAACAAACATTAACGAGTGAATCAAAAGATCAAGTAGACATGTATATGAGTTCATGACTACTCAAGATTCAGACTCATCTACATATGATCATCAGATTGATGTGTATTAAATTTTTACGATAAACGGTACGTTAAAAAACTATTAATTCAAATTGATTCTGTCATATATAATCTTATTATATAAGGTATTTTCACTAAGATGTCTATCCATATCAATGATCTCGATCTAAATCACATGCATTCATACTGCTTAGTGAACCATAATAGCAACCATTCATTAAAGATTTCATACTTTAATATGTTGCTGACATTTTTATTCATTATCTATGATCTTAATCGTCTTATACTAATATAAGATAATAGTCTCATTAATGAATATAGACTTTTCAGATATTTATATAAGTTATTCAATAATAATTTAAAAGAACAGTTATAAGAAAAATGTAATTTCATTAAATTTCATATTGAAATGTTAATACACTTGTTTTAAGGGCATAACCCCCAACAGAAAGGATGATAAACTACCTACAACGAGCGAATGGCCTCCTAGGCACATTAAAAAGCTACGGAATCCAACAGATCCTAAGAATTGAGAACAGGCACGCTGACGCATTGGAAAAATTGGGATCATCGTTGCAATTCCCA
This sequence comes from Datisca glomerata, assembly GCA_003255025.1. NCBI lineage: Eukaryota > Viridiplantae > Streptophyta > Magnoliopsida > Cucurbitales > Datiscaceae > Datisca > Datisca glomerata. The sequence continues at coordinate 2,220,156 of QANY01013250.1, read as the reverse complement.
TATAAGAGGAACGTCCCCGTAGAATTTCTGAAAAAACCAAGTGTCTCGCTCCCGTGGAATAGTGTAGCTGACGTTGAAGTATAAAGTGAACCTAGCTAGCGAGACGATATAATATGCTACCTTAAAGAGGGAATACTTCCGAAGGACAAGCTCCTCATCAGGAAAGTACAACAACGGAGCACCAGTTATACATTGATAAATGAACTTTTGTGTAAAAAATCCTTTACAAGCTCGTACCTGAAGTGTCTACGAGAAAAAGAAGCTCAATATGTATTAGTAGAAATACACGAATGAATATGTGGAAATCATACTGGAGGCAGATCTTTTGCACACAAAGTGATGAACGAGGGGTATTGCTGGCCAAAGAAGCACCAAGACGCTAAACAGTATGAAAAGAAATGTCATAAATGTCAACGCTTTGCACTTGTAGTCAAAATGACCCCTAGAGAACTCAAAACCATAGCAAGTCCTTGGCCATTCATGTAATGGGCTCTAGACATTGTTGGACCACTCCCTGTAGCACTTGCTCAAAAGCAGTTTTTGTTGGTCGCAACAGATTACTTCACCAAATGGATTGAGGCTGAAGCCTTCACCTGAATTCGTGAGGAGGAAGTAAAATGGTTCAAGTGGAAGAACTTAGTATGCCAACACGGAATTCCCCGGGTTCTCATATCTGACAACAAACTTCAGTTCACCGGAAACATGGTGAAAACCTTTTGTGAGGACTTGAAGATCATAAACCGATTCTCTATACCATACTATTCACAAGGAAATGAGCAAGTTGAAATGTCAAATTGAATTATACTCGACAATATGAAAAAACTACTAGAGACATCCAATGGGAAATGGGTAGAAGAATTGCCAGCAGTGCTATAGGCATAAAGAACAACCCCTTGAGAGGCCACGAGTGAAACACCGTTTGCTCTAGCATATGGACCAGAAGCAGTGATTCACATTAAAATAAGAAGCCCCACTATGAGATATAGACTGGACGAGCAACAAAACAAAGAACTCCTTAGAAATATCCTTGATGAACTGGAAGAACGCCGAGAAGTAGTCCTGATCCGAATGGCCCATTACAATCAGAATATGAGATCTTACTTCTAGAAGAAGGTACGAAAATGAGAATTTTAAAAGGGAGACCTAGTCCTAATTCCGTATCGGCATACAATCAACCAACATGGGAATGACCATGTATCATCAGTGGGGTAGGGGAAACGGCTACTATTGTTTAAAAACAAAAGACGGAACGGACCTGCCAAACCATAGAATGCAGCCCACCTAAAGAAATACTTTGTTTAAAGTTGGTGTTTTCCCGTGGGTTTTCCCACAAGGGTTTTCTACGTAAAAAACTCTTGGTGTCACCGATCCTCATCTCTAATAACAACAACACAATAAGGGCCTAAGCCCTTGGAAGGGGCAGTTCATAATTCCTACTGCCAGAATGAACTAAGGGTATAAGTCATAGGGAGGGATAATTCATAAGTCCTAATTTTAGAAGGAACTAAGGGCATAAATCCTTAGGGTGGGCAGTTCATAAGTCTTGCTCCCAAAAGGAACTAAGGGCATAAATCCTTGAGAGGGGCATTTCATAAATCATACTCTCAAAAGGAAAAGCGTCTTCTAAAGACAGGCGAAAAAAGAAGAATGAATGTCTTCGAAATAGAATGGTAAATAATCTGAGCAAAACAAAAAAGATGTGAAAACAGGTGGTTAGACTAAACGGGAATGGGCCCACTTTATTATATTATAAACCAAAGAGAATCTTATTCTTCGAGCCAACTTAAAAACAAGATCGGGTAAACATGTAACTATAGGAAATGAGAAAATTTCTTGTTAAGTGAAAGTGCTTTCGCTAATTATTTGCCAAGTGTTTGAGAAAAGGACAGAAGAAAGCAGAAGCAGAAAATCATTTTAGTATTTAAAAAAGGAAAGTTGATAAAAGAAACAATGAAATGGGAAATATCTTCTCATTAACTTTGGAAAAATACAAAAAGATTTTACCGAAAAGCTAAAATACAAGAAAAGTACAAAATACATGAAAAATTGAAGTGCAAAGGAAATTAAACTAAGACTCCTCTTCTGGAGTAGCCTCCGCAGGAGGGTCAAAAGCGGGAACGTCCAGCTTAGGCTCGGGAAGGTCAACAAGGGGCATGCATGGAGCCTTACCAGATTTGGCGTCACGGTAACATGCATTATAGGTCATACCCTTAACCTGATCAACAATGGCTTGGTACTCGGCCTCAAGTTTGGATTCCCACACACCAACCTTAGCCAAAGTAACCTTCCCAGATGACAACTTCCCCTACCTCAGCCTGCTTCCCTTCGACAACGGACAAGTTCTCTCGGTTGATCTCAGCAGCCTTCTTTGACTCTTTCAGAGATTCCACCAACCTCGCCCGCCCAGCTATTGTGGCATGTAGTTCTTCAGTGAGATGGGTGACAACCCCTTGGAGCTTCGTCTCAACCTTCCTCAGATGACCTCAATCCGTAAGGACAACACCATGAGACTTGTTTATCTCCTGCACCTTCTTCATAAAGTTCATCATCTCGAGTTCCACGAAGTAGATGTCTTCCTGGATCCCGTTGTTATAAGTCACAGACTATAAAAGAATCCTTTGAGTGTTAGTAAACGGAAAAGAATAAAGGATAGAGCAAAGAGATAAAATCAAAGAAAGAAAAAATTTACTTGCAATAGGCTCGGGAAGGTCAACAAGGGGCATGCATGGACCACGTCAGACTTGGTCCGCTTCACGATGATGTGCAAGGAGCGAAGATCCTTTAAGAAGCTCACGGAAGCAGGAACGGGTGGAGCCGCCATGTACCGCCGCCACCTCAGTTGTCAACCTTCTTCGATCGTCCCCTGAGAACTGATAGAAGTGGGAGTTGACCTCTAAGAAGATGGGGAAGGAGGAGGAGAAACTTCTTCACATACTAGAATGTCCTTGGCTGTGGGGGTAGGGGGACCAGTCGAAGCAGAACGGGGTGGAACAACGACAGTAGGAAAGGGAGTAGGAACCGGTGGTGCGACAACGTTAGGGTTGTTGCGGGAGGAGTTAACGGATTCCACTCTTGGACGAACGTTCCTCTCATCTCTGATTCTTTGTAAGGAAAATTGAACAATGTGTGTAGCTCTTCAGCCTCTTACCGCTCTGCCTCCCTTTCTTTTTTCTTCTTCGTCTCCTTCCTCTCTCACCCGCTCAGACTCAGAAGACTCTGAAGGACTGCACACAACAACGCAGCAAAAGGCAGGAATGGGGATGGCCCGGGGGATCTCTGAAGTTAGAGATAAAGAAGCAACGGCTTCGGCTACAGGAACGAGATCGTAGGCAATGTTGATCTACTTGCTTAGATTGAGGAGATCTTTCTAGTCCCGTTCTAGGAAGTTGTAGGTAGCAGAGAGTCGTGCAGCTACGTCTTTAGGGACAAAGAACATTTTATCAATTTCTTATATACACAAACGAAGAAAGAAAGAAAATGTCAGTAAAAAAAGACAAGAAATCAGGGCTATGGCTACTTACTGAAAGATCCACAGGTCATGGGGACGATTCAACGGCCATCACCGCCCCAGTTCTCGCCGATTAGAAAGTTTCTATCTTCCCAGCCTTTATCTCCCCTTGGGAGATCAGTGACTAAACCCCCTCGTTTCTCGCTAGCACGAGGAGTCAAGTAGTAATTCGTGATGCATTTCTTAATAATATACATGGCATGAATTTCGTCTACGCCTATGTTGAGGTTATGCCTCCTATTTAAAACTTATATTCCTAAACATGATGATATACATGCTGGGGGTATACTGGGAAGGGGTAAGATAGATTGTACCAAAAAGTTCTTGAAGAATTGGGGGGGGGGGGGAGCTTCAATCCTAACGCTATATACATTGGGGTTAGGGTGACTTGATATGTGGGATGGCAAATGAAAGACTTGGGTATTCCATCCCGAAGCCGCAAATGACATTCAGGGGAAAACATCTTTATGACGATCTATAAGGGTACGGTGACCTTAAACTCCTTCTCTCCTCTAATGACTGACGTAGAATACAAAAAAGGGAAAGTAATAGAAGGGGAGGGGAAATGGAAGAAGAAGAGGACTTACAGGGGGCAGAACAAACGTGAAGGAAAAATGAGGAAGACGAAGGCCTTATGTAAGCCGCAGACACGAAAAAGGAATGCATTGAAATTTGCATATTTGAAAAAAGAAACACAACGTAATTAATTCTGAAAAGGCATGGAATGCAACATGTGCATAGAACATAGCGCATGAAATGATAACGCCTAGCCGTTATCCGCAATGGGCAAATGACGAGATGACTGTTGGAAATAGGAGGAAGCGCGTCTTGAAAACTTATGCTAACCGAGAACGAGAAGGTGAAATAACACATGTAATAACTTAGAGTGTGAATTGAAAACCCATATTTGACGCCGAGAGTCGAGAACGGGAAGGTGGAACGACACAGACGAGTGACAAAATACCATTTCCAAGAGACGTGAGGAAATGGTATATGTTTTTATTATTTAATAATGTATCTTTCAGCATGCTATTAATATTTACAGGACCAATAAAGTAGTGAAAATGTGGAAAAAAAAAGACGAGGGTACCAATCCCCTAGCAAGACACGCGTGAACTACACTCATTACGCATCAACGAATTGAAATTCATTGAGTACAATGGTAGGGCAAATGAACAGGTAAAAAATATCCACTGTGCCACGTGGATGGAAATGATCGATCAAAAGGCAGTATGTAGGTCTCCACCGCACGACAACGAGGAAAAGGATATTTGAATCACGAGAAAAGATTACGTGGCTACGAGTGAATTGACGGCTGAAAGACAGAGGAATGAGACAGCTGAAGGAAATGGATGAAATGAAAGGACCCACGCCTGACAATAAATCCCCTAAGTATGGGCTAGATCCTAATGGTAGGATAAAACCCTTGAAAACATTGAGGAAAGGGGGGTCATTCTCCTCCTTTATTATTTTATTGTTAAATTGAGGCTTATATACGAGCTCGTGTAATGAATGAGAAAAACAAATTTTCAATACACCAAAAGCAATACTCAGAGCATTTACTACACTCTCTCTCTCACTCTCTAACCCTTTCATCATTTTTCATCGATAATTATTGCGACTCTATTGGTGTGGGAAGAATTCATTTACAACCAGGTTTTAAAAACGAGTTAGATAAATGAATGGACAATTAAATGATAGAAAAAATTGCCCATGAAAGAATTAGTAACTCACATTAAACACAAGTGCTTTGTTGTAGGAATTCTGAAAGTTCAGTGATTTTTACACACAAAAAAAAATCTTAACGGTCATTTATTTAACTTCATCCTGAAAACCTGTCTTCTTTAGTTATTTTCTATTACTAGTATTTTATCACGTACGTTGCACGTGGTTATGTAAATCACTCAGAATTTTTTGACACAAGTAACTTTTAAATATTTCAAGTGTTTTAAAAAGTAAAATTCATATTCTTTGAATTTGATTTTAATGATGAACCTAGATTTTATAAACCGCTGGAACCTAGCCCGGTAAAATAAATTAGTATTAATGATAAAAAATCTAGACTATCTCAAATTATAAGACATACCTCATTGAAATAAGGAAGTATATTATAATTTATGAATTTAGAGTAAAATAAATAAATAAGTACATTTCAAAAGTAAGGTAATAATGAAAATATAAAATATAAAGACTAAAATTGTAGAAACTTTCCACGAAAAGAGAACTATAGAGGAGCATTAGAGATAACGTTTTTAATATTTTGTGTGATGCAATGAGTAATAAACTATTATAATTAATAACGATATAAATATGATAGGAAAGATAAAAATATTTTTTTTATTTTTATGAGTATGAATCCTAATTACTTTTGATAAAAAAATATGTGAGACCTATTATATTAATTGAGGGGTAAATAAGATAGTTTAAGATATCATTAAAGATATTATCATCCAAAAATATTTTTGTAAGTTTGGTACTTTTATAATTTTATATATGTTATAGATAATAATAAATAATTAATAAAAAAATTTGAAAAATAGTGGCAGCAAATGTAACGCAATAACTAACATTATATAATTGCTAAAATGTCTAATAGTCAGTAACTCTACGACTAAGTTTAAAGTTGATAATTAAAAAAATCATTGTTATATATAAAAAATTGCAAGTGCCATTCTCATATACAAATCATGAAAACAAGTCAGGCACTAACATTTCTGATATCTATATCTAAACTGCATAACCCTAATCAGGTAGGGTTTAAAATAAATGTCATTATTCTCTCTATCACCTTATACTCTATTACGCCATACTTCTGTACTCTTTTTTAATCATTTTTTTTCATACACTCTACACATATTTATCTTTATTACAACTTTAAATAAGTTAATTGAAACTTTAACCCGCTATTACCCGCTATATTCTCAATTATAGTAATGTAAATCACTAAATACTTGTTGCGTAAAGCATACTGCATCACTCATCCACGTGCACGTAAACGATTATCTTTTTTTACTTCTCTTAAAACATCAATTGCCTTACATAACTTTCATTAACAATTATGAACGTAAATAATTGATTTGAACTTGAATGTGTCTGTTTTTTCGTATTTAAAAAAATAGCTTGATTTGTGTAGTGGAGTAACATCTTGTTTAGAAATAATGGTTATTTTAATATATAAGGTGTTGAGCCTCATATGAACCCAACCTTAATTTGAGGTTCGGTTCAGAGCTGAAATGATATCTTCAAAACAATATCTTCAAGACTCTGAAATGATATCTTCAAAACAATATGCATTTCTCAGAATTAGAAACTAAGAAGGAGAAGTAAAATCAAACTTAAACTCTACAACTACAACCCTAAAGCGGCCCTAAAGCAGAACAAACATAAATATGTCAATGCAAAATCAGAGCAACCTACCTTAGACTGACAGAGATGGAGACTTCAGGATCGAGAGAGTCGGAGAGAACTCGAGAGAGACGAAGAGAGTTTGAGAGAGACGGAGACGAATGAAATGGGTTTGGAGACGAGTCAAGCACATAGACGGGAGGAAGAAGAAAGGAGAAGTAAGAAGGTAATAAGAAGAAAGAAGAACGAAGCAATGGAGGTGGACTGGAGGAGGAAGCCTGAGGCTCAGCTAGTCGGCGGTGATGGAGAAGGCAGTGCGATGGAAATGTCAAGATGGGATGTTCGCGATGGGGGTGTTCTCCCTTTTCTCAGTTTTTGTGGTTCTGTGATTTTGAACCCCAATCAAACGAGATGGGGTGTTCGCGATGGGGTGATTCTCCCTTTTCTGTGATTTTGAACCCTTATCAAACGAGATGGGGTGTTCTCCCTTTTCTGGAGAAGAGATTGTGATTTGGAACCCTAGTCCCAAATTCTATGCTTATATATTGGGGCTAGAGAGAAAACCGTATCATTGAACAATTAGGTGAGAAATTGCATCAGAGTTGTAAAACGACGTTGGTTAGTGAATAAATTTTCATTCAGTTCGGTTCGAATAACCGATCAAACCGATTATTTTAGGTTTGATTCGGTAACATTTTTTTACTCAGAGATAAAAATCAAAAGAACAAAAAACATGTTCAATATTGTGAGAGAATTGCTCGTCACTTTATCTAGTAGTGAGTAAAATTATCTTAATAACACAATGTTAACACTAAACTCAAATTAATTTTTGTTTGCCATTGTTGCAGAAATAGAGATGGATTCTTCAATTCTGTTGACGTAAGTATAACAATACAATGTTTGTATGTTTTTCTGACAGTGGTAAGCATATTTCTCCCTAAAAAAATCATAAATTTAAATCTTTCCATTCCAAGCCGACAACGAAAAATGTAGATTTTGTTTAAGATTTATGGTCCAAAATTTTAAAATTTTGGTTTAATTTTTCTAATAACTAAGTGATTCGGTAGCACTGATTAATGGTGATTTGGGAGCTCCTGTAGAAAAGACAACAAAAACATTGGCAAAAATGAAGCTGGATAGAGTTGTTCATATGATGGTCATCCGATAAAATTTCAAGTTTTAGGTCTTCAATTTAACAAAGTCATTGTAAGTATTTGTATGTTTAGAGAAACATGTCAATGTAAGCTACAAGCGATGAAGTTGTAACACATTTTATACGTTAAAATTATCAAGTTCATTAATAAATATGTATGTGCACGTTTGAAATTTTGCAACACGAACACCATCAAGCCTATTACTCATTCATCGGTCATTGCGTAAGGTCTAAATACACGGGTGTTAGAAGAATATATAAGCCAAAATACAAAATCGGAGATACTCGATTTTATCTCAATGTCAGCATAAACTGTCATAATGTTGGGAGGGCTGAAGAATTTACATTGAGATTAGTTCGAAGGTCACTTGAAAAAAATTATAGAATGCTTCCATCATATTGTCACATGTTATATAATAAAAAAAATTCAGGTATTCATTTCATATATTCAATCTTGAAGTTTACAATATTGCTTCACTTACATTTTTGAAAAAAAAAACGTCGTTCTAAAGGTTCTTAAATGGTACCACTAATGATGATGACCAATTTAGAATTTTTGGCATCTTGGCTGCAACCTTGGTAGCGTACATGCCACCAATTAAAGGAATAGATTCAAATGTCAATGCCTATAACAAAAGAGATTCAAATGTCAATTAAACGAATAGATTCAAATGTCAATGCCTATAACAAAGCGGGGGTGCAACACACGGCACTATGCTACTTCACGGCACATTGTAGTATCGTGTGGCACTGCAGTTGTTCACAGTTGCAATGAGTCACACTATAATTTATAATTTTATAATTAAATATAATTTTAGTTTATTCCTAAAAAATATGATATGTCATTATCTAAAAAATATACAAATATTATTCTAATGGTCTTAGTTGATGAGTTAGTTCATCAGTTCATAAAAAAATCGAATTGAGAACACATGTGGTGTCAGAGTGATTTCTCTATGATTAATAGTTAATCGAAACTCTGAAAGAATAATAATGACGATCCTTAAGAGAATCGTCTCACTAAAGTTATTCTCAGTAAATCTCTAAATCTCATGTGTTGAGTACATTTAGAGACAGAAAAAATGTCTTGTAATATTCTACATGCCCACGCAAGTCCTAGTGCATTGAGGATTGATTTGGAGACCTTGGTGTGGATCTCGGAGTATATTGATCGTTGGAACGGTTTCATGGAACGGAGGATTGATCAGTTTTGCAAGGACGCTTGATATAGACTACAGAAGGTATATGATTCATAACTTTATATGCTATTGATTTAATGTATAAATATATAATAGGTCCTGACTTATTGAAAAAGAGTTTTCAATAAAAAGTTTTTTATTTGGTTATCGTGGCGTTGCGCAATTTTATTTTATTAAAAGATTCAATTTTTAAATGGCCTCGAGCCTTTATATATTTGTATGTAAAGGTCTTTATATATTTATATGTTAAATGTTGTCTGGGTTTTCTTGCATTATTCATATAATATGAGATATGTATAAATGAATATATGGTTATGTTTTTTGAATGTATGAAAAATAATGGATTGTTAATTATATGATGATTATTGGGTTATGCTTTGTACTTTTAATTTTTTATTAGATCTTGTGTAAGCCGTTTTAGGGCGTACAAATTTTTGTAATTTTATTTTGAATATCTATTGTAATTATTCCGATCGCGAGAAGACGATGAACGACAGAGGAAAAATTAAAGAAATGAAAATTCTTTTAGAATTTTGGCACCGGCACCAGAAAATTAGATTTCTGGTGCTAGCGCCGTCGATTAAAGTTGACAGGCAAAGTCACAAGAATTTACTATTTCGGTAACATCACCGGGAAATCAACGATGGTCGATGGCAGATGGCGGTTGGCTGCTGATCCGGCGGTGATGGTGGTCGGTGGCAACTGTTGTCACATTTAGAGAAGTTTCATACAAACCATGATATCAACCAATCCTATCTCTATAGATTTTTATATGATAACCCTACGTTTATCAATTATCCTTTTAAATTTTGAAATTAATTATTAATTTTTAATTTTATGAAAATTAGAAATTAAGAGGTTGATTGGGTTCGACCAAATCAAATAAAGTATTTATTTGACTAAGTTAAAGTCAATTAATTTTAAAGGGATAATTATAGAAATTAATTTTAATTAATAAAAATAGTTTTTTTCCTAATTAAATAAGATTTTGTTCAAAGTTTGAAGATTATGAAGATAGACATCAGGAAGAGAATGCAATATTTGAGAAATATGTATTCTTGAAGTCCGCTTTGTAATATTATTTCTTTATTTCAAGAGTTATAATGTAGAAATACCCAATAGTCACTCGAGCCATTATTATTTTATATTAATTATTTAATTATTATGTTTGATAACATATTCATGCATTAGTCGATCACGTACCATACATAACAATCCCACACAGTTTTATTTGATCATGCATCTCATCTGTAGAAACATGATTTATTACGATTGTCCTAATATGTTTATATGTATTATTTTATGAAATCAATTGCATGTAAACTACTAGGTTTTAATTAGTTAAATCTGGTAATCACACCACACTAAAAGTTATTAGTGACCTTTAGGATAACCAACTTTAGTAAAAGAATTTTATTAAAATTTGATGAATATAATTAATTAGTTATCTAAGATCACTTAATGATAACTTAGGCACTTTAGAAGGTAAAATGAACTTAGACCAATGAGATTGATATAACTGATTATTAAATATTTATAGGGTTATTCTTTTAACTAGTGATAAATTTATAATTAATTGATTAGTTAAAATGAAAACTCATAATCCTAAAATAGTGTATGAGAGAATGTTGGCATGTCAATGTAACATATGGTCTCCATCATTAGTACAACATTGCGAGGTGCAGTAAAGGCCTCAAGATGACTTTGTTTTCATCCTCATAAGGAAGGTTTCGAGCTGTACCAATACCAACGTTGAACTTCTTAAAAAGATAGGAGGAAGTGTTGTAGTTTAGTTTTGACTCACCTTAAGGCGGCATATTCTAAATGAAATCATGGAATTTGAAATGATGAGTTACACTAATAAAATCACTATTAAACTTTCACGTCGATATGTGTGATTTGATCGAACAAGCGATATCTTATTGTTAAAAGAGAAAATATGAGATATTTTAAGTTTTAGTTAATAATGATGAGAATGTCTCATATACAGCCTGATATTAATCTGACTGACCCTAAGGTAGCACATGAATCATTGGGTTAGTTTATCGTGATTAGTAATTGTTAAATTTATGTGTTTATTATGTTCCATTCATGCATCATGTTTACTTTTTCAATTCTAGATATTTATCAATTATATTAAATCTTGTATGTTTTAAATTTTAGTTATCATTATTATATCTACTATGAGCAACCCTATTACTACTTTGCTCGCTCTTGAGAAATTGAATGGTGATAATTTCGTACACTGAAATCAAATATAATTTTAATGCTGATTTGTGAGAACCATCAGTTCCTTCTTACTGAGGAATGTCCTAAGGAGCCCGCTGGTGATGCCTCTAAAAATGTTAGGGACAAATATGATGCTTGGATCATATCAAACAACAAGGTGAAGCGCTACATGCTTGTGAGCATGAATGATGTTCTAAGAACCAAGCATGGAGACTGCCTATGAGATTATGGAATCTCTACACGTGATGTTTGGGTATTAGTCTGATCAAAGTCGTCACGAGGACGCTAGGAGCTATATGACGACTAGGATGAGAGAGGGTACTTATGTGTGTGAACATGATCAACATAATGCACGGGGCAGAAGTACATGGAGTGACCAATGATGAGCAGACTCAAGTTAGCATTATACTTAAGTCACTCACACCATTTTTTCTGTGTTCACGACGAACTATGTTATGAACAAGTTTCCATTCAACATTACCCAATATTTGAATGAACTGCAGATTTTGAGTCACTTAACCTTAGAATGACCAAAGAGGGCGAGACAAATATTGTTGAGTATAAGCATTCTTCCAATATTGCCAAGAACAAGAAAAGGAAGAAGAACAATGGTAAGGAAAAGAATAAGAACAAAGTAGGAAAGAAAGCCAAGACATCGCTGAAAGTAAAAAAAAAAACAAGTGAGACAAGAAACCCAAGGGAAAATGTTTCCACTATGGGGTTGAAGGTCTTTGGAAGAGAAACTGTAACAAGTATCTCTCTGAGTTGAAAATGAAAGATAAATATGATTTACTTGTACTTGAAGCTTGCTTAGTGGAATATGATTTGTCATCCTGGATACTTGATTCAAGAGCCACTAACCATGTATGTTCTTATTTGTAGATGCTTGATTCGTTAAGAGAGCTGCCTGATGGCGAGGTTATTTTGAGAGTTGGTAGCGGTGCACTCGTGTCAGCTAAAGCATTAGGGAAAGTCTGTTTACTTTTTAGATATAATAATTTAGTTTTGAACAATATTTATTATATTTATGAGTTTTGAGGAATTTGATTTCTCTTTCATTTTTGTAAGAAAAGTTGTTCGGAGTTTCTTTTATTATTTCTAAAAATGGATTTGATATTTTTCATGCTAAAGTGATAAACAGACTGTATATGCTTAAACTGAGTGAACCCGCGTTAAATAATTCTGAATTATTTAAAGTAGCAAAACGTAAAAGTAATAAATAACAAAGAGTTTCTCACGATGATAACACATATCTTTGACATCTTAGATTGGGACATATTAATCTAGATAGGTTAAACAGGTTAACAAAGCATGGTGTTTTGAGAGAACTAAAAGTTAAAACTCTTCACGTTTGTGAATCGTGTCTAAAGTGTAAAATGACCAAGAGATTTTTCTTTAGAAAGGGCCAAAAAGCCAAAGAACCACTTGAGCTAGTGCATAGTGATGTCTGTGGACCAATCAATGTACAAGTTAGAGGTAGGTATGAGTATTTTATCACTTTTATTGACGATTACTCAATATATGGTTATACTTACCTAATGCAAAAAAAGTCTGAATTTTTTTAAAAGTTTAAAGGCTTCAAAGCTGAAACTAAAAAGTAATTAGGTAAATCATTAAAAACCCTTTGATCAGATCGAGGTTGTGAATACTTGAATTTAGAATTTAAGGATTACTTACTGAAGTATGTAATCATATCCCAGCTCACAGCACCTGAAACGCCATAGAAAAGTGGTGTTTCAAAAAGGAGAAATAATACCTCATTGGATATGGTCAGGTTAATGTTAAGCTACTCATCACTACCACTTATATTTTAGGGATATGCATTACACACAGCTACATATATTTTGAATGTAGTGCATTCTAAGTCTATAAGCAAGACACTTTTAAAGTTATGGAATGACTCCAAACCCAGTTTACGTCGTTTCCGTATATGTGGGTGTCCAGCTCACATTCTTAGATCTAAGACTGGAAAGTTAAACTCAAGTCTGAAGTATGCATATTCGTTGGCTATACTTCAGAAACTAGAGGTGAGTACTTTTATAGTCACAAGGATCAAAAGGTATTTGTATCGACAAATTCCACCTTCTTTGAACACGACTATATGAAAAACTACAAACCTCGAAGCAAAGTAGTTCTCGAGGAATTAACGACTGATGAGATCAGACTACCTTCAATTTCTACTGATAAATGACAAACTAGAGAAACCACAGTTCATGCAAAGGAAACCCCAATGCAACGTCGTAATGGGAGGGTTGTGAGACAACCACTTCGCTACAAACTAGAGGCACATGTCCTAGTGTCGAACACTGATAATGATGATCCATTATCTTATAAAGAAGCAATGGATGATCCTAAAAAAGAGAAATGGAAAGATGCCACGAACCAGGAAATGAAATTGATGTATTCCTATTCCGTTGGAGAGCTTGTAGATCCACCTGAAGATGTCAGACCAATTGAATGTAAATGCATCTTTAAGAAGAAAAGAGGTGCAGATGGGAAAGTGAGAGACTTTCAATGCACGGTTAGTAGCCAATGGTTATACACAAAGGGAATGAGTCAATTATGAAGAGACATTCTCCCTTGTGGTCATGATGAAATCCATTGGCATTCTTTTGTTCATAGCCGCTAGTTTTGACTATGAGATATGACAAATGGACGTCAAGACAACTTTTCTGAATGAATATCTTGAATAAAGCATCTATATGATGCAACTAGAATGGTTCCTATAAAAGAGGCAAGATTAGAAAGTATACAAGTCGCTTAAATCCATTTATGGATTAAAATAAACATCTAGATCTTAGAATCTTACATTTGATGAGATTATAAAGTCTTATGGCTTCCAGCAAAATATTGAGAAAACCTGTGTTTATAAATACATCGAAGATAAGATAGTAGTTTCCTTAGTTCTTTATGTTGATGATATTTTACTAATTGAGAATGATGTAGAAACTCTATCATTGGTAAATAAGTGGTTATGTTCTGGATATCCAAATCCTAAGGGATAGAAAGAACAAAATCTTGACATTTTCTCATACATCTTATATTGATAAGGTACTGGAGAGATTCTATATAGAGAATTCCAAGAAAGGTTAACTAGGACAAGCGGGAGATTGTTGGGGGTTATACCGTCAAAGCATGTGTATTGACATTTTGATATGAAATTTAATGAGGATTACTTTTTCTTATAAATGTTCTTTTAAATTTTTATTGAATATTTTATATAAATATCTGAAAATTCCATATTCATTAATGAGACTATGATATTGTATTAGTATGAGAGGATTAAGATCATAAGTAATAAATAAAATTGTCAGCAACATATTAAAATATGTAATCTTTAATGAATGATTGCTAGTACGATTCATCAAGCATTATGAATGCGTGTGATCTAGATCCGGATCATTGATGTGTATAGACATCTTAGAGAATGTATTTTATATAATGGGATTATATATTACTGGACCAATGTGAATTAATATCTTTATTAATGTGTCGTTCATCATAAATATTTAATACACATAAATTCGAGGATCATATGTAGATAAGTCTGAATACTGAATAGTCATGAACTCCTATGCATATCTACTGGATCTTTTGATTCATTTATTAAGGTTTGTTTGTAAAACTAGTTAATGACTTTTATTTTGGATATTTAGTGATGATGATGGCTGAGAACACGATCTTATAAGATTTAGAACCCAAGCTTTCCTAACGGATCATATATTGGTTTCCTTAAGTGTTAATTCTAGAACTGAATGATTATTGAAATTAAATTTATAATAAGATTATAAATTAGCTATTCACTAGTGGATCGATAGTACTTAAGGATCAATAGGTATTTAGAGGGATAAAATGATAATTTTGATCAACTATAATTTACGAACCAATAATTAGAGGATAAAACTACATGAAATGATTATATCAGTAGACTACCTGGGAATACTCTATAAATACATTCTATAATTACTAAGAGTTCAATTTCATATTATAGTGGAGTAATAATGGAATTAATAAATAATATTATTTAATTAAAGAGTTTAATTAAATAATACTTTATAAAACTACATGAAATGATTATATCAGTGGACTACATGAGAATACTCTATAAATATATTCTATAATTACTAAGAGTTCAATTTCATATTTATAGCGGAGTAAGAATGAAATTAATAAATAATATTATTTAATTAAAAACTTTAATTAAATAATGCTATATAAATCTGGTTTATTAGAGCTTAAGATTATAGGTGCATGGTGCCAAGTCACCTCTGTACTACACAGTCTAGAGTGTGGGTATTTCAGGACATGAGAAAAAAACTGACTTGCAAAATTTTTTTTAATTCTAGCGCAAATACATAATTATGAGATAATTAATTATCGATTATTTTTTAATTATCGTTAAGTCAGACATAATATCTAATTTATGAAATTAGATAATTAAATTATTATTTGATAATAATCTAAATCAACTAAATATGTTATTTGTGAAATAACAGATAAGTTAGTTGATAAAGATAATCAAATATGTTAATTTTGAATTAACTGATATCTAAATATTTATCTGATTAAAATAAATATTTAATTCACATCAATTTTCATGTGTCAATCACTGATTGAGTATCAGAGATTGACATGGACTACTGTAGTGCCACGTGGAACTACAACAGTGAGGGTGCAACACACGACATTGTGCTACATCATAATTGCACAGCACATTTATAGTGGGCTCACTATAATTGGTAATTTTATAATTAAATATTATTTTTAGTTTATCCTGAAAAAATCTGATACGCCATTATCCAGAAAATATACAAATATTATTGTAATGACCTCAGTTGATGAGTTAGTTCATCAGTTCATTAAAAAAACTGAATTACACAGTTAGTGTCAGAGTGAATTTTCTCTGTGATTAATAGTTAATCAAAACTCTGAAAGAATAATAATCACGTTCTTTTAGAGAATTGTCTTATTTAAATCAGTCTCAGTAAATCTCTAGGTCTCATGTGTTGAGTACATCTAGAGACAGAAAAAATATTTTGTAATATTCTACGTGCCAACACACGTCCTAGTGCGTTGAGGATTGACTTAGAAGATCTTGGTGTGGATCTCTGAGTCTACTGATCGTTGGAACGGTTCCTTAGGATGGATGATCGATCAATTTTGCAAGGATGTTTGATATAGACTACAAGAGGTAAGCCAAGGCTTAACCACATTTTCTTCGCATCACCTTACAGGTGCGATCATACCAGCACTACAGCACCGGATCCTATTAGAACCCCGATGTTACGCGTGCTTGGGTGGAAGTAGTACTAAGTTGGGTGGCCACTTGGGAAGTCCTCGTGTTGCACTCCTCTTTTTTTTATATGATTTCTAACCTTGTATGTTGTAAATTTAATGTATAAATATATAATGGATATTGACAGATTGAAAAAAAAGTTTTCAATAAAAAGTTTTTTATTTGGTTATGGTGGCGTTAAGCAAGTTCTGTTTTATTAAAAGATTCGATATTTATTAAAAATTTAATTTTTAAATGACCTCTAGCTTCACGCTTCTGTCGCGCACGTGCCGTGACAACCAACATATATTTCATTATTTTAGAAAAAGATATACCTCCCCCCCCACAAATATAGGTTGAATATAGTGAGGTCGTCTACCAATCCATCCATTTTTTATATAGGTTCAGTTCTCCTTTCCAAAAAAAGGGCTTTAATAACTAAATTAAAGCAACCTTAACAACATCCAAATCGACATCAGATTTCATATTCATAAACTACTCATCCAAAAAATTGTTGGTTATTCTCTCCTATTGTTTGAAGTATTCGTCACATAGTTTGTTGGCGACATGTGACGAATGAGATTCACGAGCAACTCTAAACCTAAGACTGGTTACCAATGAGAACTTCTTCTTTAAAAAGTGGAGTGGTCTCTAATTGACTAGAAACCACATTGCGCCTTCAGAAGGAATACCATACATAGTTTTTACCTCCCTCAACAGCACGTGATAACATATCGTGGTAGAAAATTTCATTGTTGGGACACCTAAGAGATGCGTAAAGCAAGTATATCTGTAGAGTTCTTTTTGACTCTTTGTCAGCTTCTTGTTCATGTGCTCGATGCAACAAATATTGTAGGTTGCGTTTACCCATGAAACACATCTTCAAGACTTTAGAAGACATCTAGATCGTCTTGAAGACATCTTGAAGAATTCAAGATCCTGGGCACATGAAAAATAAAATAGAACTGGCGACCGTGGCTTCAAGCAGAGAGAATAAGAGAGAAAAACCCCTAGTTCAAAAATCTTGTAGAGAAACCCTAGCATTTGAGAGTATTGAAGAAATATATCTTGTTGTGAAGTTAATGAAGGGAAATTGAATTCTCGCCAGACGGTTAAAGATTTGAGAGACGAAGTGAAACTGAGTTCTCGCAAGCAAGACACTGAAAATATTTTTAGAGAAGAAGAAATGGGAGAAAAAAAGAGATAGAGAGAGAATTAGAGAAGTTATATTTCGAAAATGTGTAATGATGATACTATAACTGGTTTTATTAATTTTTTTTTCTTGTCGTCATTTGATATGCGTGCAAAGATAATATATTATTTTTTTTTGTCAAAATTACATTACAAACGTACGAGTGTGGGGGTTAACTAACTGCGTCAACCTAACTTGTCAAGACAATATATTAACTTCGCCTTTCTTAGTTTGAATTGATCGTAGGCCTGAGATTTAAAGCATTGAAAATTAGAGGAATAGTTTATTTTAAGTATTTAGCTTTCTTAGGGATTTATTTTAGGTAAAACCTTCATTTTATTTAAAAAATGAGGTACATTACAATTAGGTATCAAATTTAAATTTTATACTATGGAGAGAGTTAATAATCTACTGTCATACTTATCCGTCCGTGTGGGAAAGCAAGCCAACAAATCGGGGGAACGTGAGAGAGATTAAAAATGGAGAAGTGGGGGAAGTGGGTTCCACATCCTCACCCCCTCTCTCGAGCTGTCCGATTAATTTGACAACTTTCGAACCCACAAACGCTATAATGAATCTCTCTCTCTGTTTTTTCTTCTTCCCTTCTCAATTTTCAGCCATCATCTCCTTCTCTTCTGACCTCGTCATTCCAAAGCAAGAGGACCCTCTGTTCTTCTACTGCTGCAACCACTACACCATTATTCCACCACTATTGAGTTTGTATTAGCAGTAGTAATCAAATCATTCATTCTTTTGTTTAGACTTTTTTCTACATCATCTGTCTGATCACCTTTTCCCGTACACTCCAGCCCATCCCACATCCCATGGTCCCTTCATCCCCTTTTCCTTCCAATCCAACTATCACCGACCTCTGCCCATTCTCTCTGGCCCATCCTACCCGTTTTCATTTCTAGGGTTTTTCCCCCCACTTCTTCTTCTTCTTCTTCTTTTTCTTCTCTTTTTCTACTCATTTTCCCTCCTTTCCTTTTTATTACATGGGTTCGATCACTCCATCTCCATCTCTTTATTTTCTATCAGTGTCAACATAGCTTCAGTTCTTTTGAATCTCATTCATTCCTTTAGATTCTCGGTGTATTTCGTTAGAAATCAATGCTTTCTCTAGGGTTTTTCGTTCTATTCTTTTTTGCTTTGTGACCATTATTAGGTCGACTTTATTATGACATAGTATCAGGCCAACTTGATCGAATCTTACTTCTCTGGAAATTTCAATTTCACTCTCCTATATTGATTGATCGTCGTCGTTAATGGCGTACCAGCCAATTCCGGGTCCTAGTTCGGGATCCGGATCAAGTTCGAGTTCTGGTTACCAGTACTTGAATTCCCCTTTTGGGGATACCACCTACACCAAGGTCTTCGTTGGAGGATTAGCCTGGGAAACTCAGAGCGAAACCATGCGACGCTACTTCGAGCAGTTCGGAGAGATTCTCGAGGCCGTAGTAATAATCGATAAGAATACAGGGCGATCGAAAGGATACGGTTTTGTGAGTATTTACTGTTTTCAGTTTTAATTGGCCGAGCAACCATGGCAGTTTTTCGTTTGAGCCTTTAAAGTATTTATTTGTTTCTGGCTCTCTTTATTTGATCTTTCGTCGGACATAGTGGTATTGCTAATGTGTGTCGATCAGATTTCTTACATATCAATGACGTGCAATTCCTATTTTCTATTAATTTTGTTTTGGTCAGTAATCAAGTCGTGTTATGGTATACTGTTGAATGACTTGGCCATTTGTTTGTATTTACATGGAGGGTTTAGGTGACTTTCCGTGATCCAGAGGCTGCTAGGAGAGCTTGTGTCGATCCTACTCCAATTATTGATGGCAGGCGAGCAAATTGTAATTTGGCTTCACTTGGACGACCCAGACCGCCGTTGGCTTATGGTATTGCATTGTATTGGCTACTTCTTTCCTACTATATGTAATAATGCTAACACAATCTCTTTTCTGCATGCAGCCTTATTTAGTTGTTTTTTGGATGGATTTGTAAGTTAAAAAGCAATTTTTTGATTTGTCTTCATACTCCAAATTTCCATTTTGTTTCTTTATTTCCTTTAGGACGCCTGAGGCCACCTTCAGTTTATGTTGGAGGCATGCCTGCCGGCCGGGGAGCTTATGTTGGAAGTCTTAGCTACCAGCAACCACCACCATACAACTACCAACAAGGACTTATATATCCTCCTTATGGGTAAGTTCTGTATCTTAATTAATTAGTATATATATTATCCTGCATTTTGTGCTTTAAAGACCCTCAATTGAATTCTCTATCATGTCTAAGCTCATTCATCCCAAGTCTGTCATGGAAGCTCCTAAAGGCATTTACTTCCTTCTTCCTGTCTGCTGCTGTGTCATGACGTTTTAACGGAGAGAGTGGTTTAGTTGGGTATGATACCTAAGACATTGTAGGATTGACATCGTTTGAGGTATTAATTTCTTTATGGAGGAGACACATGGGTTTATGGTGCGTATCAACCACTGCATAGACGAGATTAGGTTGACTTGTATACTTGTTTTCAAACGGTTATACTGGTTCAACACCATCGGATGATTGTCGAACTTGGGTGCCTAATATATCCTCTGCAGTGCTATATATATGTATACTTGTTACATTCCGTGGCATTAGTATTACCAATCACAACATGCAATGTTCTCGTAGGTTAGTAGTAAGTCATACCCTTGATATCAGGATTGCTTTTGGCTGGATTACAGTAATGTGACAATTGTGATTGGTAATTGCAGGAATGCAAAAAAAAAAAGGTAGTTTCAGAGGATATATGCCCCAGCCAAATGTTAATTGAACAGGCAAGAATTATGACAAATGTTTTTTGACAGGGGCCATGGACTAGGTCAATTCATGTTTCTATTGGCTTATCTCCTTGGTCTTCATGAAATGTCGTGTTGATAAAACAGGTGAACTTTGGTTAGTAGTTTGTTAGAGTTATTTTCAGTCCCTCAGTGTCACAGGGATGCCCTATACTGTTTACCCTCTACAATCTTTAATGCCTAAGCTCCAATTTCAATTTGCATCAGAGTTTGAGATTCTAAAATCTTGGCCCTTCAGATATTTATAGTTCAATGGTTCGTTTGTGAAAAGAAATCCTACTAATCTTTTATTTGTGCAGCTATGCAGCATATGGACCCGAGTACATCTACTCTCAGGTAACTAATACTTTTAGATGTCATCTACATCTCTGATATCTACTATAGTTTTCCTCATTCATGTATATCTATATGTACCCATTTATCTTGTATTTTGTGGTATTGTTCTTTTGTTGTCACTTGATTCTGATTACTCTGTCTTTGTCCTTCTACCAGGGTGTTTACAACCCTTATGGTGGTCAGCAATATTTGCAGATATATGGAGTACCACCCGGGGGAGTCAACACTGCCGTTTACCCTTATGGACAGTTGAGTCAAAGTGCTCCCGGTGGTCATGGTTATACATCGTTACACGGATATGCAATGCCAGGTCATCAAATAGTGCAGTTTGGTGGACCCGGTGTCAATGCATTGACAACTTCCCCAATGCCTGCAATTCAAGCACCATATCCCACAGGTACATTGCATTTTGTGAAAATAATTTTGCATTCTTAAATATAGGATAGATTTTAATCTCAAAACTCAAATATGTGCCTACTCTATCATGAGTTGCATCTAATCCGTCATGCGACATCAGAGTACCTATGTGCTAAATTATGTTCGAGTAAATTATGTCGGAGGAAAGTAAATCTCTTATTTACTATCAAATTTTTCTGTAGATAAGAGCTATTATACATTGTGCTTCTGAATGATATCTTAGAAAGAAGCCCTAAAAGTTTCTTTTGTCGATGTTAAGTTTTAAAGTGTAGGCTCCGTATGTTAGCAGGGTGCTATAAGCAACCTATGGTAGCTCAACAGAGCTCTGACACTGATAGATAGTTGAAGTTAATTTTAATCTTAGATAAACAATATTACCATGGGACAGAAATATGAAGTTGACTGACAAAAGAATGTGTTAAGAATGGACTACTAGAAAGGGCACATAATAATTGTGGTTGGAGTACCGATCAAAAATGTCTTTTGTGGTCGGAGTAGGAGACAGATTGCACCTTTGAGGCAAAAAAAAATTAAAACAAGAGAGGGAGGAGGGAACTTTTTTTTTTTTTTAAATCATGGAAGAATAAAAGACAAAAGTATTGACGTGAAGGTATTTTCTAGTTGTTCCATCGATATCAAATAATTGTAGTACTGATTAGGCAAACATATTGGCTGTGTCAGGAATAGCAGCACCTGTTGGGCAACCGCAGTTCGTAATTCCTGCTCCTTCTCAGTTTATGCAAGGTGCCGGTTCTGATCAAACAGCTGGGTGAGAGGTTGAGCAAGGTGATTGACTCATCTTTTAGTGGAGTACAGTGTATTTTCAGCTTTATTTTGTCACCAAAAAGGCATCAACATTTCCAGAAATTTGTGATTGTTACAGGTATCTTAGATTGCAGCAGGACTTAGAGCAGCGGAACTGCTACTTGAGTGGCGGGCTTCGGATCTAGCCTTGCAAACAATTTATTTTGCATTCTAGAGGTAGATTATCTTATATAACTCCTGCATAATGAATGCCTAGTTTCCATTCATCAAAGTATAATTGGTAATAAAAGAGAAATTGGATCAAGCCACATACTCACAAGTCACAACATGTTGTCAATAACAATAAGTAGAGCCATTATCAATGAACTTGTGATTTTCAATTAACTTTCATTCTAGCGTCATAAGTGTTGTCGTAAGAAGTTGCTTAAAGAGGCGTGATAATTTTCTCTCCCAGTTTAGATGCATATTATGTCTGGATATGATTGTAGGCTCATTGTCCCAGAAGTCTATTGGAAATCAAATTCCAAAGCAAATTAAGAATTGCATGATCTGTATGTATGATGTGGTGATTGTGGCATCGATAGATTTCACCAGTTTTGGTGTATCAAGTAAGATGTTCGGTAAGTTGAGATTACAGTGTTTAGTAAACATAAAAAATATTATCATCAATATTTTTCTACTACTTATCAAATTTTCCCTTGAGAGATTGTGGGAAAGAAGAAAAGAAAGTTGGCATTTTAGGAATAAAAGTGGAAAATATGCCTGGCATTAGAAACCCTCCAAATTTGGAGGATTTCAATTACCCTCCAAAGAAAGGTAATTGGGAAAATGAAGATCTTTGGAATCAAATACCCTTCAATTTTTCTTCAACTTTTCTCGAGTTTTGACATTTGCCGTGAATCTTTGAGAACTTACCTTCATAGGTAACACACCCTTAGTGTGAATCTTGCTAGGTTTCGATAGTTGTTTTCTGTACTTTGTCAGTGCCAGATGAAATTTTCAGACTGCATTCTGGATGGAACTTGTTTTCAATGTTAAGAATATATATTCCAGAGTTGGTCTTATGTATCTATTTTATTGTGCAGGTCATGTCATATACTCACCAGAGAAGTCAGATGTCCGAGTCAGTCCAGATGACGGAGAAGGAATGTGGAAGATGCAGGCTGCTCTTCCTTTAGGACCCTTTTACCATAATGTTATCTAAACCTTCATGTACTACTGTTGCTTGGAAAGTAACAAGTAGTCATGGATTGATTGATGGGTGCTGGAAGCGGTTTCTAGCATTCATATAGGCCAAAAAAATGAACCTGTAAAAAGTCTGGCAATGTTAGAATCAACATATGATTCTTTTATAGTCTAGCTCTAGTCCCATCATTTTGGGGCGTGTAGGAAGTCATCTATTGTGGTTGTGTGTCATGCATGTGTGTGTTGGTTGTCTGTCATATTTATTGTTCTTGTTCTATAAAAGTGATCCTTAGTTTTGTCCATACCAGTACTAGGTTTCTTTATTTAAAGAGTCTATACTGTGATTTGGATGTTTATAAGGCCTGGCTTCAGAAACAAAAACTATACAAGTTTCAGGTCCAAATTCAATTTGAAAGATGGATTTTCAGTTGTGTAATCAATATTACTCTTTAGTGATGTCTGATTAGAAGATCTGCAAGTCTCGTGAGTTATGATTGATTCGAGTTGTAGATGATGGGTACACATACAACTCCTTTTTATTGCCTCCCATTCTTGTGTTTTTGGCTAGATAGACTCTTCTGATGTAGTCAGATGTCCGAGTCAGCACACGGGTCCTGAAATATCCGTACCATCTCAAGAAATCATCCCAAACCGAGCGGGGTGAGACACTCACTCTTGACAGGATGGGATATGGAACAACTTAGAAATATTCGGCCCACCCGTCCTGATAATTTTATAAATGGTCTAATTATTTTTTTATTTTTTAAATTTTGGCCATTAATCTTTTTTAATTTTAACCTTTAATCTTTTTTAACTTTAAATCTTTTTAGATTTGAATGAATTAAACCTCTCGTCCTGCTCGGTTTTTGTCCTCAGTAGGGGACGGGACGCGACAAAAAATTTCAGAACTTGTCTCGTCTCGTCTCGAGCACACCTCTATTCATAGCCTTTCTATGACCTAAACGTTTTTGTAACGAAATATTTTGTGATCTAGCCAAAATATTTTGTTAAATTATTAATTAGTAAAATCTTAATGCAATGTTGCCCTATCTAACTCACTTGCCCTATCTACCTTATTGAGTCTGATTGTTGCAGCTTGTGAATATGGTTAGGGAGCGCTCTCCGGTCCCACCGGATCTCTTTCCCATTATCCTTTCTATTAGGAAGTTTATTAATGCTTATCACAATTGTTCCTTAGTTTTTTGGCATAGTATTATAATGAGATTGCAGATAGATTTATGAAATTTTCTGTTCATCATTTTTTGAGGGTCTTGGTTGGGGTTTATCTCCTAATTATTATAGATTTGGTTGTCCTTGATTGATGAAGTTTGTTCCTTAAAAAACCTTAATACAATGTGGGGATGCTAGATTAAGTCTAATAGAATTTTTTTTTACTCACGAGAGTAACATAAAAATATCATAATTTTTTTTTCTTTCTAAAATCTTTTCCTACCACAAGGTCAACAATTTCTCAAAAATAATCTTAATATATTAGTCACGAGAAATAAACTTTACTATAAGATTGAGGGGAGATTTTATCTCATCTTTTATTTTTCTTTGGAATTTTTTGTTTCTCAGTTTGTTATGATAATAAAACCTACGAATGGAAAAAAAAAAATCCATTGCAAGCTGCATTCCCTTGCCATTTTTTTCAAATCTCCGTCTCGAACTCTTCCTCTTAAGTTCAGTTCTCACCAGTTTCCCTGTACCCAAAGGTCTCAAGTCCATGGCAACAAAATCATCGGTCGCAGATCTCTCCCCTCAGCCTTCTACCGCTAATCCTCCAAACCATGTCCCACCTTCGGCCAACCCCTCCACTCCTCCTGCTAAGCTTGAACTTCCTGCTTCCGATTCTAAGAAACCGTCTTCTGCCACTACTACTCCTCGTCAGGCGGAGCCTTCTCCTCCGCCCGAAGCTCAACTCATTCACATCCCCAGCTACTCAAGTAAGTTCTCGTTCTTCCTTCCACCTTTAACTTCAGTATCCTTACATTTCATTGACATTTCGTGTTTTCGTTCATATCTTACAAGGGTGGTTTTCATGGAACAACATTCATGATTGCGAGGTTCGCTTCCTTCCGGAGTTCTTCGATTCTCGCTCCCCTTCGAAAAACCCTTCGGTTTACAAGTACTTTAGGAATTCTATTGTCAAACGTTTCAGAGATAACCCTTCATGTAAGATCACTTTCACTGATGTCCGAAAGACTCTTGTTGGTGACGTGGGATCCATTCGTAGGGTTTTTGATTTTCTAGAGGCTTGGGGTCTCATTAATTACTCTCCTTCGGCTGTCAACAAGCCGCTCAAGTGGGAGGACAAGGAGGCCAAGTCTGTTTCACACGGCGGTGAAGCTGGCGGTGGTTCCTCCGACTCTCCGGCTTCTAATAGAGAGGCCTCCAAGAGAGTATGCAGTAGCTGCAAGTCTAATTGCACCATCGCATGCTTTGCTTGTGATAAGGTATGTGCTACTGCTTTTAAAATTATGATATATTGAGTTATATGGATTAACGTCCTCTTCTAGGCTGACTTTTGCAATCTTCCCATGCCACAGCACGACTTGACTCTTTGTGCAAGATGTTATGTTCGAGGTAACTATCGTGTTGGTGTCAGCTCTTCAGATTTTCGGCGAGTGGAGATCAGTGAAGAGACGAGATCAGATTGGACTGATAAGGAGACTTTGCATCTTTTTGAAGCTGTTATGCATTATGGTGATGACTGGAGGAAGGTCGCACAACATGTTGGTGGTAAAACTGAGAAGGACTGTGTCTCACATTTTGTCAAGCTTCCCTTTGGTGAGCAATTTGTTGGTTATACTGAGTCCAGGGACATTGATAACAAGTATGATGCTGTTGGAGACCAAATTGATGCTGATGATGGATTGGCAATGGATGCATCATCGCCAATTAAAAGGATGCGGCTCACACCTCTTGCGGACGCAAGTAACCCTATAATGGCTCAGGTAAAAGTATTCGTTCATTTTAATTTTGGTGTGGGGGAGGAAGGGATTTGTTATAAGAGAAAAGTTGATAGTTTGTTAGCTTAATTTGGAGGTAATGATATAAATTGATAATACTAATTGCCGATGTCTTTAGGAGATGCATGCAAATAGTTTTCAGGTATGAACCATTGATTTTCGGTCACATGATATGCATACTGCATCTAGAAAATTAAAGTAATTTTAGCTGGCTTGATTTTGGTTTCTTGTTTAAGTAGGGTTGAAACACTGCATTGAAGGTCGATTTGAATAGATTATAAAAATACCACATGAATACTGCATAGTGGGTAATCAAGAATCAGTACATGAAATTTAATGAATCTGAAAGAAATTGTAAAGTCGTGATGGGTCAATTTGTGTCAGGAGTCGTGAAATACCACTTATGTGGAAATCGTTGATGATACACAGCATATAGCTAGACTTACCCTTTTCTTTTTCTCTTTCCCCTATTTTACGTGCCTAATCACATTGATTATGTGAGATTAACAATATTTCTTTACTTATCTTTCAGGCTGCTTTCCTATCTTCCTTGGCGGGCATTGAGGTTGCAGAAGCTGCAGCTCGTGCAGCTGTGACTAAACTGTCAGAAATTGACTACAGAACAGGTACATAAAAGATTTTTCCCCCTGCCTTGGATTGGGGGGGGGGGGNGGGGGGGGGGGGGGGGAGTTAGCTCGTTTCTTACAGTTGCACTTGCTTCATAGTTGAAGTATTTTTTTTCAAAGGTTCTTATTTGATTTGTGTTTTTATGAGTAATACATTTTTTAACATAATAGTTTAATTCAAGTACTTGACAAGAAAAAAGATAAGTTGATTATCAATTTATGATGGCTAAAAGCTCTGGATCTCCCACAATTGTTGGTTTTGGCCTATGAACCCTAAGGCTAGTTAGACTTGATAGGAACTCCACTTTTTATTCTAGTGAGCCATAGTAGAAAGGCTTATAATTTGTAGAAAAGTTTTTAAGTTTGAGGAAGAATTAGGGGATTCATTTATAACGGCCTTGCCACATGCTTTTACAAGTGCTGCGATAATGTAACCAGTTAGCTGTTGAATACGCTAATATTTACATGTCATAAACATAAGACGTACAGAAAGAGTGGCGGTTAATGTTCCTATCATGATGTAATGAATTTTGATGTAAACTAATCTAATCCCACCCTTAGGGTTGGAACCGAAGGAGACTTTATAGTTAGCGGGTATTTGATCTACAGGAGCCGATGTTGCAACCGAAGGAGATATCACACCTAATGCTGTAAAGGATGCTTTTCTTTATGCAAATTCACGGATGAAGAAGGAAGAGTCGGATGTGGAGGCGGCAATCTCTGAAATTATTGATGTGCAGGTATTTAGAATTCCGAGAAATGCAAAGCGAACTTAAAAACTTAGACATTATTTGCTAATGTTCGGAGTTTTTTCAGATGAAAGAGATTCAAGATAAGCTTGTCCGCATTGAGAATCTGGACCTTCATATTGAAAAGGAATGGCAGCAACTGGAACAAATGAAAAGCATGCTCTTTGTTGATCAGCTCTCCCTATTACTTAACAAGAGTCGTGTCTCCAAAACTGGAGAGGATATGGATGTTAAGAATGTAAGGACAGATTGATGTTTCCCAAATGATTGTGCTTTCAAATTTGTGATCATGAATGTAAATACATCTTTTGTTCTCATGCTCTTCTCGTCATAATTTTACCTAAAACAAACACCAATCAACTTACTTGTTTAAATTAAGATGAGAATATAAAAGGAAGAATCATGGCAAATGATCAATTGCAGCAGGCGAAATTTTTTAAGAACAAAATTTGTCCAGTCTATAAGCAGGGTACAATACATACAAATCCCAGTGAAATACACCATTGAAAACAGAAGAAAAATGGCATAGTTAATCGCGAGAGAGCTTGGCAAAGAGCAGCTCTAAACTGAAGTCCTTCCCTTTAAGCATCTTTATCATCAAATAAACCTGAAGGATTTGACGGCCTACAATTACATGCGTATGTCAATTTAATGAACACAATATCTTCGGTAATAGAGGAACACAACGCCATTTTTATCTTTATGAAAGCCAATAGGCAGTAGAACTGAAGTTGAATTAGATCGTCCATTAATTGCTCCTATTTAGATCAAGATGGACAATAATTCACCCCTCACTATTGAGATATTATAGACCCGAATATTAGTCATCTGAAAGTCTATACTTTACCTTCACAATTTTGGAACTGTACTTTTCTGCTTCTTCATCTATAAACTAGAGAAAAACATATCCACTTGTCAGTATGAATCGTTTACTGGAACAAACTGAAGTAAGAGATAAATTAAAAAAAAAACTATTTGGTTTTAAATTTAAGATCTTTTTTGCTTGTATGTACATGCACCTGCCCAGTTACCGTATACAATCTGTTATACCATCCATTGGATGCCATCCCAATTGCTGAATACAAATGTTTGCGACTCTCACCAGGATTTTGTAGTGTATACTCGATATAATAAAAACCTGATCAAACGATCAGAACAGAACATCAGAATTATACTTGTCGATTGATACTTTTGGGTTGATGAAAAGGTTCATAATTGAGAATAGCATGAAAAGGAGTAGAGGAAATAAGTATTGTGGCTAACTAGCTGACAGAACATCCCATCCCTCTTTGCAATATCATCGAATTTGCAGAAGAGAGAGAGAGAGAGAGAGAGAGAGAGAGAGAGAGAGAGAAAGAGAGAGAGAGAGGAGTTACCATTAGAGGCATTACAATCAATGAGCTTCGCAGCTACACCTGGGGGCCTCTGCCAGCTCCTGTCTAGTCCACTAACCTGTTATTGAACATATATGGCATTAGTATATGCATTGGCCATGCATTAATTACTATTATTAAGCTGATTCGCTGAATATCAGAAATTAATCATGAAAAGAAAAACAAAACATCCTACCAAAGTATCGGCAAAAGCATCTACTTTGCCGAAAGATTCCATTCTTGTAAAATCAGCACCAAGGCCAGTTATCACAACACTGACTAAAACAAATCCATCCCCCCATTCAATCAATAACTAAAAGAAGAGATGAGAATGAAGTAGAGACAGCAGAATAAATAAGTTGGAAAGGGAAGCTATACCATTAGAAGAAGAGGAAACCTCTTGCGGGTAGAAAGCAGTAATTGATTTGAAACCATTTGGATCACCATTTCCTACTTCCCACCCTATATCAAACCAAATCATCATATTACTCTGCTCTGTTATTCACACCTACTCACACACTCTGTTTCTCTAACGTAAAGATACAAGAAGAAGAAGAAGAAGAAGAAGAAGAAGAAGAAGAAGAAGAAGAAGAAGAAGAAGAAGAAGAAGCTCTTTTGCAAATTAAGCACAGGGGTTCACCTTGGGGAATCGATAATTTGAACTTGTTCACTTCATCCGCATAAGTCTGGAAATCCTGTTGCTCAACTTAAACAGTATAGCAAGCTAATGTCAATTTCTATTAGTAACAGTCTCAAACAGAAATTCATGTGACAATCAAGTCATTGCGAAAGAGAGGAGAGTAAAGAGAATGAAGTTAGGAATACCATTCTCAGCTGCAAGGGCATTAGAATTAGAAACAACTCCCGGAAAACAAAATGTGCTTACACCAATCCCTATCCCTATTATAACTTCCCTTCTTGTAGCTCCATGTTCTTCATGCGCACTAAAACTGGGCCAAAATAAGGTCTAATGAAGAGGGGAAAAGTTGATTGAGGAAAATCAGTTGTAATAATAAGGATATTACCATGTTTGTGGATCGTGTTTATGGTTCAAACAACACATTACATTGTGGTTCGTACGGATTGAGATAGCTGAAGAAATAATAGAAGGAAGAACCCTAAACGTTAAGTTATAACTTAGAATCAGGTACGTGCAGTAGATAATCTGAAGCTAATTAACAAGATGAAGAGTAGAGTGAAGACCTTTGCTGGTGGTAGATGATGGAAACTGAGAAACAGGAGACCAAGTTGACGTTGGTAGAGAGAACGGAGAAGAAACTGAGGCCATTGCCTTCTCCTTCTGAAGCTGGATTGGTTTTTTTTTTTCCTCCCAATCAATATCCAACATCCATTTCTCAATCTCTTTTGTATTTATATTTTCCAATTCCTAAGCTGTAAAATTTCTGTAATATTAGCATTAGCAAGACAAGACATGCACTTGCAGTAAATAATAAATAAAAAACTAGAGGAAAACATAATTTGGTGGTCCACATTTAGCACTTGCACTCACCTACTTTATTGGTATGCGGCAAGAAATTTTAACTGCATAATGATTATGTTTTCCTTCAAAATTTATTTTTTAGGTTGAAGAGATGAATCCAAAGAAAATTTACATACGAAAATGACGACATGATAATTTTTGTTGTTATATTTTGTATATGTTAATTTTTGTTATAAATTTATAAAGATAATAAAGAGTTATATAAATGTTTTTTAGTTATACTAGTCGGAAAGTACGTGCTTCACACTTGAATAATTTTAAATTTATACAATAATATTTAAATTTATCATTAACTTTGAAATAAATACATTAATTTTTAAAATCTTGTAAATTTAAAACAAAAGAAAATGATAATCTTTTCATATTTACAATTAGATTATTGTAAATAAAAAAATTGAATAAGTTTTACATCATCTGAAAATGATATATTTATAATAAAACTACTATAAATAGAAGAAAACTTAAATAAGTTGTACATCATCTTGGGATGATAAATTATTTACAATAATTTTTTAAAAAACGCATGATCCAAACAATTCTATATTATAAGATAAGATGAAAATAAAATAAAAATAAATTATTTGAGAAGAGATAATTGAATATGATAAACTATTTTACTACGAATAATGGACATTAAAAATTATTACATGTATTATAAAATAAAATAAACTAAACAACCAAAAAAAATTTACAAATAGACAATAACTCATTGTCATTAACTGAAACAATATTTATGATATAAGGATCTTCAAAATCATAAACGTGATTTTTCACATTCCTAATAACATAATAATATAAAAATACTAAATTTTATAAGTATTAGTAAAAGAATAATTACTGAATAGAATTATAAATGAATTAAATATAAAAAATTAATTTTTATACTATATTTAATGGGGCTTAAAGGGTAAAAGGAGAAATAAAAAATTTCACTCCATTAAGCCCCATTTAATATAGTAGAGATTTTTATGTAAAAAACTATTTTCACGTGAAATTTTAACATGAATTTTAATTAATATTTAAATAAATTAATAATGTCTGAATAAATTAAAAAATTATTTTAAGTAAATAAATAAAATAAGAGACATAATAAAAAATTATTTTCATGTGAAATTTTAACATTAATTTTAATTAAAATAATAAAATGAGAGAAAGTGTGATAAAGAAATTGCTTTTACTTTATTTCATATGATAGTAGGAAAATAATTTTGTTTGATATTAGAATTGCAATTACAATGTAAATTATGATTGCTTCCATTTTATACTGCAATTTAAGATTGCAAAATAGGATTGCATGCAAATTATAAATTACAACCTTATTTAAGGATTACTTTAAATAAACATGACAATTCAATTACAAGAATATTATAATAGGATTATAAGGGAGCATAGCGCGAATCAAACGAGGCCTAATTTGTTACATATTATATTATGTCAAAGACTTTTCTTTAATCTTCAAAGGAATCATATTGATCCTACATAAATATATGCATCATGTTGTTGTAATGGTAGCGTCGATAGAACAATAGCAAAACACTATCTTTATCGTGGTTCGGCCTATTCGGCTACATTTATGGATATCTTATTATATCATCAATATTATATACTCGACCACCAAACTCAAATCTATATACATCTAAATCTAAACTCAATAGATACAAGTTATACATTGAAAATCATAAATAATTTAGACAAAAATCACTACTCTTAGTCAGACTTGAGCAATTGATTAGTTTGCAAGTCGTATTTAGCACGAGCAAAGTCTCATGCCTCTCAATATCATGGGATATCCCCTATTGTGATAGAGTTATCTCTCACAAACTAAGGTTGCCCCCTATCTCTTACAGCAAAGCCTCATCATCATGGGATACCACCACTCACCATATATTGAAGCAAGGCAAAAAAAACCCTAACTACAACATCATATTTACAACAACCTAAAACCCTAATCTCTAAGGAATTTGAAGTATAGTTTCCAACATGTGTTTTAGCCATAATATGGCATTTGAAGCGAATGAACAAGTTAACTCAGTTGAATAGGGGTGGGCAGAATTTTTACTAACCGACCGAACCGAGCCGAATCGGTTTGGTTGGCTCTTTTTCTATAGTAATTGTAATAAGTTCGGTTAATTTAAGTAACCGAACTTTCGGTTCGATTATATTTTATAGTAAACATGTACTCGGTTCGAACTGATTATAATCATTTTTAATATACATATATAAATTAGACATAAATTATTAAAAACTTAATAAATTAGACACAAATTAGACATAATTATTANTAGATCGTCGATATTTTTAATTTAATAATTTTTTCTATTTTTTTAAATTTTTATAATTATAGCCGAACCAGTTACAAGTAATCGAACCGAACTGATTACTTTGGTGTCATTCGGTTCGGTTATTTTGATTACACCAGTTCAGTTTGATATTTTAGGTAACCGGTGAATTTGGTTCTATTACAAAAGTACCTTACTAACTGACCGAACTGAACCATACACACTCCTAACAGTTGAAGCCTCCTAAGTGAACTACGACTTAAAAGTTTAACCGATCCACCATAGTTCAATCATTAGTTATGATCATGTGGGTGAGTAAGAGTCAGTTGAAGTTGAGCAAGTCATTTTGACCGTGAATATGTCAAATTATATTAGTCACGAGTCTGGAACATCAACCAAAAGTTGATGTTAGCCGCAAGATGATAGATATTACTCATCAGCCATGATGGTTATAATTCGTGCGTGTATGACATATTGGCTGAAGAATAATTAATATGTCGGCGATAAGGTGGAAAATGTTATCTTTTGGTCATGACTAACTAAAACATATAAGCTGAATGTTGAAGTCGCCTGTAAAAAGTATATGCTATATGACTACAAGATAACCACTGTAAAGGATTTTTTCCCCTTATGTTAGAAAAATTACGACGATAATATGAAAGAAGAGAGAAAAATAATGCTCTTGGTAAAAATTTACTAGGTTTGTATTGATCTTCTTTATTCACCCTATATTTATAGGCTTTTACAAGACATTGGCGAATCAATCTAAGGAGGAAAATTCCCTCCATCTTCTTGAAAAACAGCTACACGTCCTCTATATTTTTGGTAATATGACCATGTTAATGGGATCATTTCCATGTTTGTGAGATTTTTTCCCCGAGCGTGGTCTCAAATCACGCTTGTTTCCCTTAACTGTCACATTGGTCGTGTTGTCTTATAATTGTTGAATTAATCATGGCCGTCTGAAGTGTAATGATATCGTTTCACATACACACCGCTGTCACGGTGTTGATCTCATCATTCTCTCTTGATTGGTTCTCCCTCGTATATGTGGCACGTTGGGTGTTTTATGTCTGCTCATTTGCCCCTCATTACATTTAATGAAATTTTAATTATTGAAGTGTAATGATATCGTTTCACATACGCCTTAATTATGAAATTAAGTATTCGGGATTCTTGCTCTCTTTAGTCGTGTTTTGAAACCTGTGCGATTAATGATATACAAAATATACATTAGTTAATTGAACATACACGTGTGAAGTGCGTACCTTTTTTGTGATGTCACTTGCTTTGGCTGACTCCTTCCTAAAAAATTGATGCTTTATCATTGCTTTCCGTCATTTCACCTTCCCGCTTTTAGTTACTGACGTAGGGCGTGTACGTTAAATCCACTATTTGGTGTGACACGCCTCTTATTTCTTTTTTCTTTGCCAATTGTCATTTTCCTATTCACTTGTTTTAAATGACGACTTACGCCATCATTTTGCTTATTATCATTTAACGCTCGTGACACGCCTTTCCACTCACACCTTTTTAGAATAAGCCACATTTTACCCTCAATTCTGCAGCCTACATAAGGTCCTCGTCTTCTTTGTTCCTTCTCTACTTTCACCTTACCTTATGTAAGTTTCTTCTTCGCCATTTTTACTCTCCTCTTCTTCTCTGTAATTTTATTTTCCAGTGGATTTTTTCAGTTAACCATGGAAGACGAGGGAGAGTTTAAGGTTACTGTTCTCATAGTTAGGAACCAAGATGAGTTCAACTGTTTCATGGACCATTACCAAGATGCATTCCCTCCGGACGTCATCTATGCCTTTGGGGATGGATGCCTAAATCTTTTGACTATCAACCTCTGTGCAAGATACTTTTGCCCCCATGTACATAGCTTTATGATTAAACCTTCCATTTTCCCCTTTTTTCCAGAAATTCTTTGACACTTTCAATCTTGCCCAATCCCAATTTACTCATAGTACGTATAAAGTACTTTTAGAGATAGAGGTTTTGAATAGGAGGCAAAACCTTAATTTAGGCGTTGACGAACTCTGTGCCACGTACATCATCAAGAAGCGTGACATTTCTTCCTACTTGGCTCCTTGACCTAGTGAAAGGAGATGGGATTTGATTACGGATATCCAAGAGGGAGGATGGGAGAATGACAATCTTTTGATCGGCGGGAACTGGGGCGGTGATGGCCGCTGAATAGTCCCCCAAAACCTAGGGATCTTTCAGTAAATAGTCAGAGCTTCGTTTCCGCGTTCTTTTTTTTAATACTGACCTTCTTCTTTCTTTCAATTTTGTAGATAAGAACTTGAACAAGAGGTTTTTCGGGGCCAAGGACGTCGCTAAATGGTTATATGCGGCCTATGACTGTCGAGAACGGGATTGGCGTGACCTCCTTGATCCAAGCAGGAAGATCAATGTCGCTTATGTCCCTGCCCCCATTCCCGTAGTGGAGTCATCTGGTCCTTCCTCTTCATCTTCTGGGACCCAATGGCCATACTTGTTCCTCATTTCCATCCCATTGGAATTTCTAGTCCCTCGATGTCCGTTGATTCTGAGCAAGAGGAACAAGAACAACGAGAGGAAGAAGAACAAGACGTGTTATTTCATAATCTTTATGATGAATTAGACACGTCGAGGCATTTACGGAGCTCTCTTTGGGGGTCAGTTTGATGACGTGTGGAACGTTCATCAGAAAATTGAAACTCCCGACACGTCGCAGGATGCCCATGCTCCTATCATGCCTCCATCTCCGGTTCCTGCTACCAACACTCTACCCCCGCCTACTCCTATTGATCCTCATTCTCCCACAACCGAGGATGCTTCAGTATGAGCAGATGTGTCTCTGCCTCCTCCCCTGACTACTCAGATGTATGCTCTTTCATCCTCAATCAGTTCCCAAGGGAGGTCTAGAAAGCCTACTTTGTGGAAGTGGAGGCGGTACACTAAAGCATCTACCGTTCCTTCTTCGGTTAGCTTCTTGAATTATCCCCGCTCTTCCCATAATGTCTTGAAGGGGATCTATTCTGCCATAGATGCGGGCGTTGTCCGTCCCATGTCTGTCAATGATCAGGTTATCGGCCTTAGTCATGGTTTGATGCAGGTAAATCTTTTTCCTTGGCGTATTTCTTTCTTTCATTTTCTTCTGTTTCCTAACACTTAGAAATTTTTTTTTCTTTCTAGGTTAGGGTTCGCGACAAATGGACTTCAGGAATACTTCTACTCTATGGAGCGGGAGATGGCGGGCTAGAAGAAGAAGATGGATTAGTGCAACAAGATCCTCAATAATATTCTTGTTGAGTGGGATGCCTTAAAGAAGATCGAGGGTGAACTTCAGGGAGTCATCACACGGTTTATAGAGGAAGCGAATGCCGCCGCTGCAGAACGGTCACAGCTCGAGGACTTTTTGAGTGAGTCAGAGAAAGCTTGTGTCATCGTCGGCGAGAAATTAACTTTTGTAGAGGAAAAAATGTCGGTTGCGGAGGCGGTTATAGCCAAGGATGGAGAACGGGAAAGCTAAATTGAAGCTCAGTACCAAGCCTTATTCGATAAGGCTGAGGGATGGCTTACAATGCCGGTTACAAGGATGCCCAGCAAACAAAGCTCCATGCACACACTTTGCAACTTAAGATATTTGAATTTGCTCACTCACACTTGCACAATTTTATGCTTGTTCAAATAAGGACTATGTTTGTTCAAAAGATAAAAACAAAGTTCATTTTGGAGGACTTACAGCAACTTAAGTCGGGGTCGTATTCCGCTTCTATCCTTTAGTTCTTCGAATCATCCGCTTTCACAATGTTCATGTTTTGCATAGTTTGTTCCTTGATCCGTTTCAGAGTTTTTTGGTTTTTCTTCTATCTCCTCCTTTCACCCGTTCTAAAAGACATTTCTCATTTCGTGGTTCCTTTTGAGAGTAGGACTTATGAACTGACTCTCTCAAGGACTTACATCCTTAGTTACTTTTGAGAATATAATTGATGAACTGCCCATCTCAAAGGCTTACGCTTTTTGTTCTTTTTTAGAATCGAACTTTATGAACTGATCCTCCCAAGGACTTACGCCCTTAGTTCTTTTTTAGAATATGACTTATGAACTACCTCTCTCAAGGACTTACGCCCTTACTTCCTTCTGAGAATAGAACTTATGAACGGCTCTTCCCAAAGTCTTACACCTTTATTTCATTTGCAGTTATAAAAGAGAGAGAGCTGACACCAAGAATTTTTATGTGAAAACCTTGCGGGAAAAAACCATGGGAAAATATTCACTATAATGTGTTTTACAACGTTAAATAAAGAACTTCTTTAAATGAGTTACATTCCACGGTTTTGGTAAGTCCACCTACTCCACTGATGATGTATGGCCCTTCCCATTGGTCTTCCTCCTGTGTGGAAGACTTTTCTTAAGACCATATCTCATTTCTGAAATTCCCATTTCCGTATTCTTTTCTGAAAGTAAGACTTCCTTTTCTGGTTGTAATGGACCATTCCGATTAGGGCTGCTTCTTTTCGTTCTTCTAGTTGTTCGAGGCTTCTTTTGAGGAGTTCCTCATTTTATTGTTCATCCACTGCTGATCTTATAGTGGGGCTCTCAATTTCAACAGGAGCCACTATTGCTGCTCCAAATGCTAAAGCGAATGGCATTTCTCCTGTTATTTCTCTAGGAGTAGTTTACATGCCCATAAAACTGCATGTAGTTCTTCTACCCATTTTGCTTTCATTGACTCTAAATGTTTCTTTAGATTGTCAAGTATGATTCGGTTGACCTTTATGCTTGCCCGTTTCCCTATGGATAGTATGAAGTAAAGAATCGCTTAGTAATATTTAGTTCTTAACAAAAAGTCTTTACCATTTTTCCTGTGAACTGAAGTCCGTTGTTTGAAACAAGTATCTTTAGTATCCTGATCTGCATATTATGATCTTCCACGTGAACCCTTTCACTTCTTCTTCCCGTATTCTCGCGAAAGCTTTGGCCTCGATCCATTTAGTGAAGTAGTTTGTAGCTGCTAACAAGAAGCGTTTCTAGGCCAGTGCCATTGGAAGCGGACCGACGATGTCAAGTGGCCACTATATGAAATGTCATAGACTTGTTACTGTTTTTAGTTCACGGGGAGCCATCTTAGTGGTTGGAGCGAAACGCTGACACTTTTCATAGCTCTTCGTATATTGTTTAGCATCTTGGTGCATCCCGGGCCAGTAATACCCTTCGTTTAGGACTTTATGGGCTAACGACCTTCCTCCAGTATGGTTACCGCATATCCCTTCGTGGATTTCAGCTAAATCATATCATGCCTTTTTTTCCTTTAAGCATTTTAAGTACGGACAAGTAAAAGTTTTTCTATACAGTAGTTCATTTATTAAAGTGTACCTGACGCTCTGTTGCTGCACTTTTTTCGCAAGGAGTTTTTCTTTTGGAAGTGTTTCCCTCTCTAGATAACGGATCATGTCATCTTGCCAACTTGACTGCCTTTCAACCTCCACATCAGCTACGTTGTTTCACGAGAGCGAGACACTTGGTTTTTCCAGAAATTCCACAGGAATGTTTCTCTTGTACAGGAATTACAATGACGATCCCAAGTTTGCCAATGCGTATGGATGTCCATTTTCAGTTCTTATGATCTGTTGGATTTCGTATTTTTTCACGTGCCTAGTAGGTCTTTTCCCCATCATAAATAGCTCACTATTATTTTTTCTTTAGCCACATATTCTTTAATGATTTGTTTCATAATCAGCATAGAATCACAGAATATTTTTACATATGTTACCTCATATTCATCTAAGTAAAGATATTCCCGCACTTAGTGCCTCATATTGCACTTCATTGTTCGATACATTGAACTCAAAGGAGATAGAATGTTCCAGCATTTTCTCCAAATGGGGTTTGCACAACTACCCCTACTACCGCTCGTTTGTTGTTTGAAGCACCATCGACATATAACTACCCCTACTATCTTTTCCATCTGTTTGTACCTTGTCTCAGTCGCCACAAGACTCTTGCTTATAAAATACATGGGTTTTTGCTTTCTTTCCTCCTCCTTGATGAGTATGACGTTGACAGCTACTTCAAAAATGACAACGTAGAGCAGGAGTGGTTCACCGGGTACCGATTTTAAGAGCAGAAAGGGAGTTGTCAAATACACCTTAATCATGTCGAGAGCTTCCTCACATTCTTTATTCCATCCGTTCATAGAGTTCTTTCTTAACTTTTCAAAGAATGGTTTACACTTGTATGTAGACCTTGAAATGAATATGTTCAAGGCGACTAGTCTTCCCGTCAACCCATGTATTTTTTTCGGTTCTTTAAGAGATTTCATCTCCACAATTGCTTTTACTTAGTCTGGATTCACTTTTATTCCCTGCTACGTCATATGTGTCTGAGGAAATTTCCCACATATACCCCAAACGTGCATTTTTCCAGATTCAACTTCATGAAACTTCTGCTCAGTACGGAAAAAGCTTCTTCAAGATCTCGGATATGATCTCCACATTCCTTGCTTTTGACCAACATGTCATCTACGTATACTTCCATATTTCTTCAGATTTGTTCATGAAATATGTTATTCACAAGCCTTTGATAAGTTGCTCATGCATTTTTCAAGCAAAAAGGCATAACATTATAATAGTAGATACCATATTCAGTAATGAAAGAAGCCTTTTCCTGATCAGGTTGGAACATTTTCACCTGATTGTATCTGGAGTATGCGTCCATGAAGCTGAGAAGTTCGTGTCCTAAAGTTTCATCGACCATTTAAAATCCTCGGAAGCAGATAATCATCTTTGGGGAAGACTTTATTCAAGTCGGTGAAGCCCACAGATTCTCCACTCGCCATTTTACTTATGCACCATTACCACATCGGCCAACCACTCCGGGTAATCGACTTCTCGAATGAAACCCGGTGCTAGGAGCTTCTCGACTTCTTCTTTGATTGTCTTATTCCTTTCTGGGGCAAAACTCATTTTTCGTTGTTTTATTGGCTTTATAGTTGGATTGTATTCAATTTGTGGCAAATCATTGTCTCGGGAATACCATGCATCTTTTGCGCCGTAGTCGCGAATACGTCCCTCTTTTTCTTCTTTCTTGAGGCGAGTACCGAACGATGTTTGTCATTTTTTGTGTTCCTTCTTTTAGGAACATGAGTTGTGTTTCCTCTCCCATCTCATACCTCGGGATAGCTTACCCGTCTTTATGTGATTGTTATTGCTCTGCGGGCCACTTTCCATCTGCCTTTTCTGCGATCTTTTTTCTTGGCAGCCACAGTTACAGATCAGATGAGGGCAGTAGCTTGATCTCCACTTATTGTCTTATTCCCTTAGGTGGTGGATACCATAAAACTTGGTAGAAAGTCGAGGGCACGACTTTCATCTTTTGGAGCTAGGTCCTTCGTAGGATGGCATTGTACGGGGACGATGTGTTCAAGATCATGAACTCAATCATGTAGTTAAAGGGATCCCCATACACCGGGAGGATGAAGGTCCCTTATGAGTAGCTAATGGCTCTGTTGAAGCCAATCAACGGCTGTGAAGTTCCTTGTAGCTTTTGTTATCCTATTAACATTTTTTCCAAGTCCGCCCAATATAGAATGTTCACGGCGCTCCCGTCGTCGACCAAGAATCTTCTTAATGAGCAGTCTCCAACTTATATTAAGATCATAATAGCATCATCGTGACCCCCGTCGTGCACCAAATCTAGGTCATCGAATATTAATGTGGGATTTTTGCTGACACTCAAGGGCATTTCCATACATTTTTCTAGCATCAGCTTCTTGCAGTATATCTTTCTTTCTTTCTTTTCTAGTAGTCCCTTCTTGTTCTGTCAGCGTGATAACTATGTCGACGATACGAAGAGGTTGTTTCTCGTTATCACGCTTGTCATCACCGTGGTTCTCTTTTTCAACTTCTAGTTTCTGCTCCATTTTTTCACAAACTGGCAGAATATATCCATCTTTAATCAGCTCCTCAATGTAGCCTTTGAGTTAGAAGCAATCTCTTTGTGTAATGCCCACTGCTCTTGTGAGAAGAGCAATACTTGTCTTTGTCTTTGTGATGCGGCTGTTTTATGAGCGGGGCTGGTCTCTTCAGCCAAGGTTTATCTTTGATCATGTCTAGGATTTGGTTGTTGGGGTCATGTGCTCAAAGCATGTGTATTAATATTTTGATATAAAATTTAAAAAAGATTACATTTTTCTTATAATTGTTCTTTTTAAGTTATTGTTGAATAATTTATATAACTATCTTAAAATTCTATATTCAATAATGAGACTATGATCTTATATTATTATGAGAGGATTAAGATAATAAATAATGAATAAAATTGTCACCAACATATTAAAGTATGTAATCTTTAATGAATGGTTGCTAGTACGGTTCACTAAGCATTATGAATACGTGTAATCTAAATCTGAATCATTGATGTGGATAGACATCTTAGTGAAAGTAATTTATATAATAAGATTATATATGATAGGACCGATGTGAATTAATATATTTATTAACATGTCATTTATCATAAAGATTTAATACACATCAATTCGATGATCATATATAAACCAATCCAAATCTTGAGTAGTCATGAACTCTTATGCATGTCTACTAGATCTTTTGATTCACTCGTTAAGGTCTTCTTGTTGATCAGGCTAGTGATTTTTATTTTGGAGATTCAGTGATATGGCTGGTTGGGACATGATCTTACAAAATTTGGAATCTAAGTTTTTCTAACGTATCGTATATTGGTTTCCTTAAGTGTTAATTCTAGAACTGAATGGTTATCGAGTTTAAATTTATAATAAGATTATAAATTAGCATTTCACCAGTGGATTAATGGTACTTAAGGATCTAGAGGTAATTAGAAGGGTAAAACGATAATTTTGACCAGTTTTAAATTACAAACCAATAATTGGAGGACAAAACTACATGGAATTATTATGTCAGTGGACTACATGAGATACTCTGTAAAATACATTCTATAATCTCTAAAGAACAATTTCATATTTATAGTGGAGTAATAATAGAATTAATAAATTAGATACTTAATTAAAGAGTTTAATTAATAATCTGGTTTATTGAAACTTAGGATTATAGGTCCATGGTCTCCAAGTCACCTCTATACTACGCTGTTTAGGGTGTGAATATTTCAGGACATGAGAAAAGGACTGACTTGTAAAATGAATTTTTATTATGAAGCAAATATATAATTATGAGATAATTATTTGTGATTAACTAAAAGTTAATTAATTAAATTATTTATATTTTAAATATAATTTTTGGAAATTATATATATATATAATTATCGATTTTTTAATCATCGATATGTGAGATAAAATATCTAATTTGTGAAGTTTGATAATAATTTA
The DNA here is from genome assembly GCA_003255025.1 of Datisca glomerata. Classification (NCBI taxonomy): domain Eukaryota; kingdom Viridiplantae; phylum Streptophyta; class Magnoliopsida; order Cucurbitales; family Datiscaceae; genus Datisca; species Datisca glomerata. The sequence continues at coordinate 2,177,866 of QANY01013250.1, read as the reverse complement.
AATCAACTAAATCTATTATTTGTGAAATAACAGATAAATTAGTTGATAGGGATAATTATATATGCTAATTTTGAAGTAACTGATATCTAGATAATTATCCGATTAAAATAAATATTTAATTTGTAGTGATTGTCATGTGTCAATCACTGATATGGTATTAGAAATTGACATGGACTACTGTGGTGCACGAGGCACTGTGTTAGCTCACGACATAGTGTAGTTGTGCACAATTGTAGTGGGTCCCACTACAATTGGTAATTTTATAATTAAATTTTATTTCAGTTTATCCCTAAAAATCTAATATGCCATTATATGAATATATACATATATTATTCTAATGGTCTTGGTAGTTGAAAGAAGAGGAGAAAATCAATTGATCAGATAATAAGTTCGTCAATCAAGAGTTGAATTGAGAACGCGATTGGTGTCAGAGAATAATAATCACGTTATTCTGTGATTAAATGTTAATCAAATCTCTAAAAGAATAATAATCACGTTCTTTTAAAAAATCGTCTCACTAAAGTCCTTCTCAGTAAATCTCTAAATCTCATGTGTTGAGAATATCTAGAGACATAAAAAGTATTTTATAATATCCTAGATGACCACGCACGTCCTAGTGCATTGGGGATTAACTTAGAAGATTTTGATGTGAATCTCAGAATCTACTGATCGTTGGAAGGATTTCGTGGGATCAGAGGATCAATCAGTTTTTACAATGACACTTGATATAAACTATAAGAGGTATAAGATTCCTAACCTTGTATGTTGTGGATCTACTTTATAAATATATAACGATCCTGACTGATTGAAAAACCGTTTTCAATAAAAAAATTTATTTGGTTATCGTGGCGTTGTGCAAGTTTTGTTTTATTAAAAGATTTGTTTTATTAAAAGTTTAATTTCTTAAAAGGCCACGCGCCTCCACACTACCGCAACGTATTAGGGAGGACTTTATATATTTATATGTTAAATGTTGTGTGTGTTTTCTTGCATTATTCATGTAATATGTGATATGTATGATAATTGATGGTTATGTTTTTTGAATGTATAAAAAATAATGGATCGTTAATTGTATGGTGATTATTGAGTTAGACTTTGTTTTAATTTTTCCGAGATCTTTTGTAAGCCGAATTGAGGTGTAAAAATTTTTGTAATTATATTTTATATATTATTGTAATTATTCCGAACACGAGAAGACGAAGAACGCGAGATGAGCATCAAAAATTTACTATTCACATGAAAACAATGTTCATCCGTGAAAACAGCATTCACGCCAGAATTTTACTGTTCCGACGGAGGTGAGCAGTGACGGCGGTAATGTACATGCGGTGAACAGTGGCTGCCTGGCGTGGTAGCTGGCTGTCGGCGGTGAGACGGGCAGCGGTCGTGACAGGTGGCGATCAGATAGTCCTGTCGTCTCTGACAACTGTTGTCACATTTTAGGAAAGTTTATAACAAACCACGCAACCAAATCTATCACCCAAGTGTTTTATTAAAATTAATTATTAATTTTTGATTTTATGAACATTAAATATAATAGGTTGATTAGAAGTTTGACCAAATTAAATAAAGTATTTATTTGACTGAGACAAAGTTAACCATATTAAAATGGATGATTATAGAATTTATTTTAATTAAGAAAAATAGTTTTTCTAATTAAAAAGGGTTTTGTTCAAAACTTGATGATTATGAAGATGGACATGAGGAGGAGAACACGAATATTTTGGAAATATGTATACTTGAATTCCGCTTTGTAATTTTATTTATTTATTTCAAGGGTTGTAATTTAGATTTTCTCAATACTCACTTGGTCCATTATTATATTATTTAATTATTTAATTGTTATGTTTGATAACATGTTCATGCATTAGTCGATCACATGCCAAAAATGAAAATCCCACACAGTTTTATTTAATCATGCATCTCATCTGTAAAAACATGATTTATTAGGATTGTTCTAGTACATTTATATATATTGCTTTATGGAATCAATTGCATGTAAACTGCTATATTTTAAATAGTTAAAACTTGGTAATTACACCACATTAAAGGCTATAGTAACATTTAAGTTAACCGATTTTAGTAAAAGAATTTTATTAAAGTTTGATCAATATAATTAACTAGTTAATCAAAGTTCATCTAATTATAACTTAGGCGCTTCAGACAGTTAAATAAACTTAGATCAATGATATTGGATCAAGTGATAATTAAATATTCTTATGGTTATTATTTTAACTAGTAATTAATTTAGAATTAATTGATTAGTTAAAATAGAAACACATTATCCTAAAATAGTGAGTGAGAGAAGGTTGATATGTCAATATAACATATTGCCTCTATCATTAGTACAACACCGTGATGTGCAGTGAGGGTCTCGAGATGACTTTGTTTTTATCCCCCTAAGGAAGGTTTTGAGCTGTATCAATATCAATGTTGGACTTCTTAAGAAGATAGGAGGAAGTGATGTAGTTTAGTTTTGACCAACCATAAGATGATATATTTGATCGACCTTCGTCAGTGACCTAAGTAATTTAGCCCAACTGCATAGGGTGATATTTCTATATAGGGGCCCAAAACCATTTGGGCCTAGATTGAGGCCGTACATTGAAAGGCCATTGAATTGACCATGGGCTCAGACCATATTAGTTTTTTTATGAGTATTATTCTATTTCAGGTACATTGTGACTCTATTTTTCATTATATATACAAGATGATTGGCCTCTTAGACGTATTCACTTATAGCTATTTAGTCGTTACTTTGTCAAATCACTTTTACTAACTTGATTGTTGGAGTTTAGTTGACTAAGCACAATATCAGTGACAAGTTGATACTATTATGACATATTTCATGTTTTTGTTATTAATTCATAATTTTATAGCCTTTTTCTTATTATTGTTCTCAGGTTCATTCTCAAATTACCGAGCGAAGTGTGACGACTGATTTGATAATAGATTTGTAGCATCTATAAAATCTAAACCAAAACATCTCCTTAACTGTGTTTGTTGCCATTCAAGAACATCCACTAGTAATCAACCGAGTAAAAAGTCAGCCCTTTGTCGATGAAAGTAAAGAAAGAACCAAACTAGAGAGCTAGGGAACACTCTAAATTTACCAAAGGCCTCCTTAAGAGATTCTAACGCTTTGTAAGTAGGCACGCCACGTCCAACATATGAGAAAGAGTTTATCACGGTCAGTGCTGTGAGATTTATGGAGCTAATCGTTCATTTACGCATGCACCCAGATCACATATCAAATCATTATTTTTATTTTATTTTATTTTAAAATATTAATACACATAAGGAAAAAAACCTCGACACTCATTTATGATGAAAGTGTCTCTCCTTACTACAAATTGATCATTGAATGTGATCGCATTTCTGTTTCTCCATTGCTCTACTATTCCATATTAATGCGAATGTCCCAGATTGATTTTGTTTTACAATCTATTGTTAGGATAGAGAGGCACCCTACCCACCATGGAGAAGGAAAGCTTTCCATATATGCATGACAAAATAGAATTTTGAATATTTACAATTTAAAATAGTATTTTGAAATGAATATTGATTTAGTTCATTTATTCCAAGAAAACCAAGGTATTAACTATCATAAATAATTCACGAATCACGTGAAAATTTTTAGTACTTTCTAGAGAATTGAAAAACTCAATACTCATTCAAATTTTTTGAAGTGCATATAATGAATCTAACTTATCATCCATCTCATCAATTAATTTTTTGTGTTTGATCAATAATAATAATAATTAGACAAATTCAATAATTTCATCAAGTAATTAAATAAATTCATTTATTTGTTCAATTTAAAAGTTTACCGAGCATAAAAGAGAATTAATGTTCGTGTAATCATTATCTTTCTAATAATTATCTGACTATTTTGATCAAAATCACTACTACTTCTAAATGAGGCTTAGGTGAGAGAAACGTTTTTAAACACAAATTATCCTTACTAATATATAAAATTCCAAATGGTTAAGTCTTTGAGACTCGTTTGATAGTTAGGATAATACTGAAAAATACTATACCAAATCCGTCAGACTATAATGTACTAGATTAAATAACATTGTCTAATGCTTAGTATTGTATTAGTTAAAAAACTGTATTACTTGTACAATATTTGACACATCATAATACTGGATTATTATAAGATTATTTATCAAAATTTGATTTACATAAATCTATTTATAACTCATTAATATGTTATTTAACATTTTCAACTATAAAATAAACATTCCCTCAACCAATCAATATTAATAATAACTAAAATACTTCAAAAAGATTTTACGTAATTAGATTCGGTTTCAGCCTTTTATCCAACATTTGCTGGTTAAACAAATTTGTCCATTCTTACACTACCCATCAATCAACTGTTTGGTACAAGCCAGTAGTATAGATTATGGTTGGATAGATTAAGCGGTACTATAGATTATTGTTCTTATTGTTCAAAGATCAAAGTTGCAAATTTATTTTTGCCCAATCAATTAACATACAATATTTAATGAATTCACTGATTTTAAATAATTAAAACACCAATATTATATGAAAACAACGTACAGGGGGCAAATTGGGAAAAATAATCCGTGCACCAATTTTAGTGCTTTCTTCTTCGACTGCCCTATCACAACATAACCAGCCTTCACGTCCGCCATTTTTGAAATGGCAGCCCTAGTCTGCAGAGATAGAAGAAATTCGGTAGCAAAACCATACAAATCGAGAGCTAGTCGAACAAATTAGTGATATTAAATCGAGATCCATAACATGCAAGCAAAAATTTAAGAAATTAGAGGAGTCCAAAGTAAATACATGGAGGTAAAGAAAATGGATCTAGATCTGGAATTAAGGGAAGAACCTTGAAGGAAAGGTGATGCAAGGAGGAACAAAGCTAGGATGAAAAAGAATCAGAGAAAAAGAAGAAAATAAGAAGAAGAAGAAGAAGAAGGAGAAGAAGAAGAAGAAAATCATCATCAAAAGAAGAAAATCAGAAGAAGAAGAAGAGGAGCTCACCGGCGACGATGAAGTTTGGAGATTTCTGGCGGTCTTGGGAGGATTATGGTCGCTGGTCTTTGACGCGTGTGATGGGTTTCGAAAATGTTGGAGCGTTTTGTGCCAGTACTGTCTAGTGTGACATATTTGAAGCGGACTAACTCATAGGTTGATTTCAGTCCCATCGTATTATTTAATATAGAGTGAATGTCAACCCAAATATTGTATAATCATAAAATAATACATTTCAATATTTAGTAATGTATAGTTCTGATAGTCAAATAATGATATTCTCTCTATTAAAATTATATTTATCTTGTCAATTATTAATAATATATTAGTTGTAAAAATTTAAGAGACAAATTAATTTAAATAGATCGAATTTTGTTAAAAAATTGGATAAGTGAATAATTTGATATTAAAATTAATATTTCAATTTTTTTTTATCTTTTTTAAGTCTATAGTATATATAAATGAGACTAAGAGGGGGAAATCATTTTTTGACACATGTCTTTGCTATTATATAAAATTCTGAATTGATACGACTATTGATATTATCTCTACCAAAGTCACATTTAGTATTCTAATTATTAAAAATATATGAATTATAAAAAATTCAGAGATAGAGTAGTTTAAATAATTCAAATTACATCAAAGAATTATATAATTGAATAATTAAATATTGAAATTAATAGTTCAAATTATTATTTTTATCTTCTTTAGGGAATAGAATCCATCAACAAAATAACAAGTAGAAACTAATTAACAAGAGTTGATATAAACACCAAATCAAAACATAATGAGAAATTGCATCGAACCAAATACGCTAAGTAACCGAAGCAGATGCCAGTTTCACAATACGATTAACAACCAAATTGCAGTATCTAGGAACATGTCAAACTAAGATATTAATAAAAAAAAAATATTAACTCGTTATAGCAACACATAACCTTTCATGCGATTGAATTTTTAGTATTTGACATAACAACTTAGAATGTGATCAAACACTTTTATGTGTAGTCATCCTATTCATATTTTTGTACATATTATTTATTATTAATTTTTTCAACACATGCAGTTGACTAATATAAAAAAATTGGCTAACAATAGTATTTAATTGTTAAAATTTATATTGGCCAAGGATTCGATTTTTAGGTATATGAATTAAACTAAGAATTAGAGTACTTTTGGAGCTAAATTATATATTTTTTAATTTTACTTCATTAATAAGATGGATAATAAGTTAGATAAATTATAAACATATTAAAAAATTATATGAATAGTGAACTCGCAATAGTTGAAGGAGTAGTAGAAGTCTCCTCACTCAATGATAACCAACCGAGCATTGGAAAGTAATTACGAGTGTGAATGGTGGTCAAGATGACTACGTTCAAAAAGCATAAAGAAAAACAAAAAGTAAGAAATATCAAATACAAAAATTAAGGAGAATAAACTAGTTAGCTCCTCAATCATTTATAAATTAATATTTTTATATTTATAATTTATTTAAATTATAAATAATTGTCATAATAATTAATTAATTAAATTTTAATCTAAATAATGATGATAGTAGAAATAGTAAATTTGTTGATAATCCAAAATGGTTGTATTAATTTAATGGTTCAAAATGAACCCCAGAAAATATCAATAAAAAGTTGTACAAAATGATTCAAATGTACATGGAAAATAAAAAATGAATTCACTGGAATAAATGTAAATCAAATATTGACAAGTGAAATTAGTTTTGTAGTTTATAATAATTTATACGTTAATTTTATATAGCATAAAATTATATATTTTTAATACATTATTTAATTAATAACAACTTAATTGATAATTTAATCCGTTTAAGAAAATGAGTTAAGTCGGTGACTATTCAAATTATTTATAAAATATTTTTTGAGAAAAGTGCAATATAGATTTTAAAAAAGAAAAATGAAAAGAAAACTACGCTTTTTTACCTGAAATAAATTATTGAATTATATTTCAAAACTCCCATGATTTCTCAGAGAAGCACCATTAGTAGAGCTGCAACTGCTTTTTCCATTAGGGAAGCGCAAGAATTTTTCCTTCTCCCAATTTACGGTCTCTTCTATTTTTTTTTTCCGAAAATTTTTGGTAAGTTTGTGGTTATTTTTTCTGTGTATTTTTATATTTCCTTGTATTTTTCTGTGACTGTTGATAAAAACGAAAATAAATTCTCGGAATTTTGTTGGTTTGTTGTGATTTTCTGCCTTTATTCTTTTAACGCTTTGAATTTTTAATTACTTTCACTGTCTCTTTCCTGATTTGAAAAGTTCTCTGTAATTTGAAGCTAGTTCTGCACTTACTAGGGTTTTTCCTTAGTGCTTTACTAAATTTGTTCCGAGTATTTTGTTTTTTTCGAGATTTATTTGGGTTTGAAAACTGTTGTTTGTGATAGCGATCTGAGGATTCGAAATCCAATTTTTCGTTCATTCTGTGTAGTTATAATTTGAGACTTGCCATGGAATTGTTTAATTTCAGCAGAAGGGAGAATCATGATGTCAGGGTCGGAGACAGAAGTGATGACAAGTAGAGAACCCTTTGGGGTGCCTCTCCAGAAGAGTCCCGTGCAATCACAGCCGCTCGTCTCAAATATGCGTTTAACTTTCAGTGCCGACGGCACAGCTGTCTACAAGCCCGCCACTCCTGGCTCGCTGGTCGGGAATGCGAGTGTGGAGGGTGATGGATTTCCCGACGGGGCTATAGTGTCACATGGAGTTAACATAAACATGGTTAGCGAACCGATGAAGAAAAAAAGAGGGAGGCCCAGGAAGTACGCAGCAGATGGGCCAACAGAATTTGGAAGGAGCCCTGCGCCACCACCGTCAAGTGGAGGTTTTTCTTCATCACCTACTCTAGCAGTAGCTCCTGCTTCTGGAGGATCAGGCTCACTCACTTCTTTGAAGAAACCTAGAGGCAGGCCACCTGGTCCTAGCAAGAAACAGCAATTGGACGCATTGGGTAAGCTAGTTGTTGTAATCAAACTGGTATACGCATATACCCAACTTTATGAATTAAAAAAATAAGGCAATTAATGTCATTTTCGTCATGGCATTGGTTTTCTTCCTATATAGATTTATTATTACATATGGTTGTGTTTTGACTTTGTTTGATTATTCTCTGAGTTGTTAATGTTTGTTATGTTGGTTTTAGAAGTGGGCTATTTAGATTTTGGATTTTATCTGATGGTGATTGGCATACTTAATAAGCCTTAAGAAAGATGGTATGCTCTTGGACGATTCATTGTATAATAAATAAGGACGACCATTGAAGGTACTCTGGAAGTTGGGATCTATTGGTTGGATGATTCATTTCTGACTATTGATCCTTCAGTAGCTAAGCTACTTATATGCCCTTCTCGATTTACTATCTTTTATATCTTTCACTATTTCTAATTAATAATAATAATAGTAATAACAAATACAAGCAGGACCTTTCTTGATGACAATTGTTGGAATGTTGTTCCACATCTCCTAGATATGCCTCTTTTGTGCTAGATCCCTCTCCTTAACACCTAGGTTTTATGGGGTGATCGGATTGTGCCTTTCAACTACAATTTATGCTTTTAATGACAATGTCTGTTCACATTGGTCGCTGTAAATATGAAGGAAGGAATCTCCTGTATGGTTTCCTGTCTCTTGATTCTAAAAAATTTTAGATAAATTTAGATCACTGTTTCTAAATTTTCACTGTGAATGTTTATGTTTCTGCTGTGATTTAAATTTTAAATTGTTTTGTAAATATAATAGTATCTTACAGAGTTTTCTGATTGCAGGATCAACTGGTGTCAGTTTCACTCCACATGTTATCACTGTGAAAGCTGGAGAGGTTCTCTCTCCCCTTCCTCCCAAACTCAACAGTTTATGATTGCGTATTTTAAGTACAACATTTTCAAACAGATTTTAGTATCTTTGAATCATTTTGCACTTTCTGTTAGTGACCACAATAATTTGTCTTTACCATTGACTCAATTGCTCTTCTGTCGCTCCTTTGTGGGGATTAGTCAGATGGTCTTAGAAGCTTTGTATTCGGAGTTACCAAATACTAAACATATTTTTTTGTGGTGCTTATGTGTGATTGAGATTAGCAGTCAAATATGCAAAAAGTGGAACAATTTATACTATTTACCAGTATATGAGGTAACTGTAGGTCACAAAAGTAGAAGAAAGAGCTGAACTTGGTACGTTACTATAGAAACGAGTGTCTGCTTTATTATTAAGAATCCATTCTTTATTAGATTATCAGATAATAACTTGGTTCTGCATCATGTCAACATTTAGCTGCAATTGAAAATATATAGGCACTTCAGATATCCTTATTTCATTCAAAACACCAATAATTATCCTGATATTCGTAAAAAAAATTACTTTCTCAACAATCTGCGCTGGAATCTCACTTCACATCTAAATGGTTCTCCAGGATGTATCCTCAAAGATAATGTCATTTTCCCAGAATGGCTCTAGGGCAGTTTGTGTCTTATCAGCGAATGGAGCGGTATCTAATGTGACTCTACGCCAACCTGCCACATCTGGTGGAACTGTAACTTATGAGGTTTGTCAAACATCTTGCATTTTTCTGTTGGCCTTACCTTGATTTGTGAACTGAAATTAGTTGACATTTTAGTATGGAAAGGTAGCAGCAATCAAAGTCCTAAAACTAATAGGATGCTTGATCAGTTTAATTTCTGTGCAGGAAGATATGCGGTTAAAAATTAATGGGATTCTTTGCATCTGTCGAGCATGTCTTTTCCACTCTAGAATATGTACTTTAAATTTTGAGTTACCGAAAATGTTAGTTTATCTCCAATTTTTGTTTGATCCTTCATTTTACAAGAAACCAAGTGGTAATTACTAAGATGGATGATAAGTTTACAGATCAAGTTAACGCAATTTCAGTCTTGGCTAAAATGGTGAACATGCAACTTTAACATGAATCCATCTGCCTGCTTTTTTCATAATAAAACGTGGTTATATTCTGGGAGATTATTATTATAAATTGCTTTTTCTTGCCAAGCGCACTGCGGAAGTTCTATTCTATATGCCCATATGTTATCAAACATTTTGTTCAATTCGGGAATATGGAGGTTACTGTTGCAGACATGCTTTTGACATCATATGGTTAACTTTGTGCAGAAGTATCGAGTGTATGGCATATTCATCACATTAGATTGTATTATATTATTTCATCACATAAGAGTTAATGACACCGCGTTATATTATGATTGTCGATGTACATTAAAAACACGTTGAATTAGATTTTTTGCTTACTTTCTTTTCTGTGATAAATTTTCATACGCAGGGAAGATTTGAAATCTTGTCACTTTCTGGTTCATATATGCTGTCGGAGAACAGTGGTCAGAGGAGCAGAACGGGGGGTTTGAGTGTGTCTTTGTCTGGTCCAGACGGCAGAGTTATAGGTGGTGGCGTAGCAGGTCTTTTAACGGCTGCATCTCCTCTTCAGGTACATTAACATATCATAAAGATAGACACTCAGTACATGTGTGAATTTTTGGGAATTGGATCACCATCTGTTTACAGGGGGTGATTTTTCATTCGGTCTAGACTGTTGAGATCGGAACCAACAGCCAGATCTGCTCTTCATGGGGTCTAGACTGTTGAGATCGGAACCAACAGCCAGATCTGCTCTTCATGGAAATCGGAGAAGTTATTTTTTATTTTAATTTTTTAAGCTGATTCGGTCCAAATCAGACAGGACAGCAACCCAGATCTGAATTTTTTGAGGCCCCACTACTGAATGTTATTTCTGTATGTGGGTTTAATTAGATAGATAATTAATGAATGAATGCAGGTGATTGTGGGGAGTTTCATAATAGATCGTCAGAAAGAGTTGAAAGCAAGAGAGAGAACAGTAGAAATGTACAGTGAGATGGGGAGGAATGATGAAGGAGAAACAGGGGTGAACAGTCCATCACATGGAACAGTTAGTGAATCATCAGGTCGGTCAGGGTCAGGATCCGGGTCAGGGAGCCCTCTGAATCAGAGTTGGGGAGCTTACAATAACAACATCAACACACAAGCAATGTCCAACATGCCTTGGAAGTAATCAAACCATGTACTATTTTCTTTTTAAATTGACCCAAGACTCCTGGTGTTATCTCTGATTTTTATTATGTAATTTTAGTTTTTTTTCAGTAGAATCACTATCAACCACTCCACTTTTGTGGGTTTGGTTGTCTTTGTTCTTTAGTACTTTTAAGTATTAGAATGAGGTTAATTGAGTTTTCTCAAACGTTGATTTCCTAGTGTGTAGTGTATAAAGCTGCAGCATATAACTCCTCCTGTGATTGGGAATTTCATTATATTACCATATCCATTGCATTTTATTTTCGATTCAACCCATTGTTCTTGAGAATTAATATAAATTCTACAACTCGTCTTATTCTCTTGATTACTTGTTGACCGTTGTTTTGATCATTCGTATTATAGACTAACATCTAAAAAACAAGATTCATAAACAACATGGGGTGGTGGCGCAGTTGGCTAGCGCGTAGGTCTCATAGCTTCTGAGTTATCCTGAGGTCGAGAGTTCGAGCCTCTCTCACCCCATTCCTTTTTTCTTTTCTCCCCTTGCCAATGCCATTGTCATTTCCGTTCCATCTCTCTCTCTCTCTCTCTCTCTCTCTCCACTTACCCATTGGCGTTTTGTTGAAATACCACTGATACTAGCGAGCCTGATTGTCGAAAACGCCCATTTCAACATTGCGTTTTAAGATCCGGCAATTTTTTACGGTAATATCTCCCCACGGCAAGTACTCAATCTCACTTCTGTGCTATAATATCGATCACCATAAGTAATCCTATGCTCTTGACGTTAATGCTAACCTTATTTTTTGTATTTTTATTTTTATTTTTTAGGCATAAATCTTGTTCATGCCCAAACTGTTTCTTTTAGTTCTCAGCTCTTTGGCCCTTATTTCTTACTTGTTAAGAATGGAAAGGGGGTTCGAATATGTGCTAGATTCAGCATGATACAATATTTTTCTGATTGTGCCGTTCATAAGTTAGCTGCTTGGCATAGAGCCTTTTGTAGTGCAAAAGATTTGCAACTTTAGATTCCTATTTGTAATTGTGTCGATGATTCCCTTTAATTTCTGCTATCGTTTCTCAGATCTGCATATATTTCTTATTACAGTTTTGTTTCTGCACAACCCTTTTGGCCGCCTTGTGAAGGTCGACTTTACTAGTTATCCTTGAATAGGCTTTGATTATGTGTACATCACTTGCTTCATGCTTATATACGGCTTCCTTCCTCTGTATTGAACTCATTTGGTGGAAGCTCTTAATTGGTTGTGACCTTTACGAAGGTAGTTCTTAATTGATTAGTTTCATTGGTTCTAAATTTTTTCAATTTTCCAACTCTGTGAGAAACAAAGGCTAAGACGCCTTTGAGTCAAAGAGAGCCTTCAAAGAAAATCGGCTAGAGAAAAGCAGTACTTCAATCTCATGCACAAACTGGGTTTTCCTCTCAAAACCTCTTCTTTCTCAGTTCAAACTGCATATAAATATCTAAGATCTTTCAGTAGTATATAGGTGGATTGCTATGTTAGTAATAATGATTTCTTTACTTTCTGAAATTATGAGTACTACAGAATAACAGAAACACATTTAGTTTTAACAGAGGTAACGTCAGTTTGGATGCTGAACTTTCTGTCTGGCAACTACTTTCTCCTCAGGTTTATGCGTTTGAGGCTGCTGCTACATTTTATTTCTAAAATATTATTCTTGGTACCTTGATCTATGCTCTCAAAATCTTTGGACCTCTAAATTTCACCAACTGCTTATTGATTTAATTAATAGGTGGATCTTGAAACTCTATACAGAAGTGTTGTACAAAATATATAAGTTGGAGTGTAGATATGCAAGGTTCTAGTGATCGTCCTCGAGCGAAGCCATTGGTCACTTTAACTGGAACAGCAAAGGAGGCTAGTGTTGGTCCGCCCATTGGACTTGTTGATATTGGTGTGAGTGAAGGTGCCTATCTTTTTCGAGTTGCCCTGCCTGGAGTCCAGAAGGATCAAAGTAAGATAATTGTCACGTCTTTGTTTTTCTTTTACCATTTTAGATTACAAATTCTATACTCATCCACATATTAAACCAGAGAGCCACTGAGATTATTGTTCAAAACGCTCTTAAGAACTGTATTAAACACGGATAAGTCTTTGGTACTCTATCAGGTAAAGTGAAATGCGAGATCAAGCGTGATGGAAGGGTTTCTATTGAAGGAGTGATGACAAGTCCAGAAGTTCTGAAAGACTTACCTACTGTTTATCATATGAAAGTTCAGCAACTATGTCCACCTGGACCTTTCACCATTTCTTTTAATCTGCCTGGACCTGTTGACCCACGACTATTTTCTCCTTCATTTCGACCGGATGGCGTTTTAGAAGTGATTGTTATGAAGTACAGATTACCTCCAATAGATGGATGGTTCCCACCATCCTGATTTCTTGGCGGGATTTTGTCAGCTTTTCAGGAGTAGTTTCACTGAGAAATAGAACACCCAGGTACTTACTGTTGTCTAAAAAATGTTAGGAAAGATGACTAATTTGTTCTGCAACAAATTGCTGTTATGGATTCAATATTTTCTCTCGTGCAGTTTTTGTTTCTCCGATTACATCTATGATCTAGTGAATGCCCGGAGTTGTTTTAGATGTTTATTTTCTCTCGTGCGTATTTATGTTGAATGCATTCATTACCTTAAGAACTCCATTTTGATTCTTTAGCTCACTATATTTGATTTAGGTCTCGATATCATATAGCACCTGCTCTGAATTGATTGCACACAACGCCCTGGTCACACACCCCTTTGGGACTTTGGGTACTCACTTGACTAATCAGGTACTCTAAATTGGGGTAAATGTTGATACATGATATTGTGATGGAATATTTGACAAATCATTTCAAAGAGTATAATTGATGTATTACGTGGTGAACTAAAACTTAATCTATAATTGGGTCAGTTTGAAATTACTCATAAATAATTTCAAGGGGTTGGCCTAATTGTAAGGGTGAATGTTGGGATGTGGATTAGGTGCACATTCCAGGTCCTCCCCAGCGTCAATTTGTTGGGGCCATTGAGAGGTCTCTCAGTCACACTGCCAGAGTCAAACTGCCAGGAACTCATGGGAATTGTCGGGCTAAGCGCAGATACTCACATATATAAAAACAGAGAAATTTTACATTATAGATAAAAGATAAGATTAGGAGCGGTGTTTTAAGCAATAACAGATTTTCTAGATCTATAGATAAATAGTAAGTTTTCTAAATAGTTCATATAAAGTAGTAAGCCTATTAATTCGAGTAAATCAACTGATTATAATTGATATACCTAGTTGATATGACCTTATAATTAAGGAAACAAAAATATAGATTATTACGAATCATGCCTCCCCTAAACTGCGGGATTTTAAATCTCTCAACCACTGTAATTAATAGATTACTGATATACTTAGAAATTAATATATACAATTAATTGATACTAAATAGAAATTAAACTTTCCATAAAACTTAAATTTTCAAAAATTAAACAATCTTGCCCCTCCCTCAAGCGCTCAATAATTCAATCTCAACCTTCTCTATTAAATAAAATTAATTCAAATTTTGAAATCTACCAATGATATTTCAGGAAAAAAAATAAAAAGTGAAGACTTAAACTACAATTAAGGTAACTACTGTAATTACGGTAAAAAATCTATCAATCAAACATAATCAAACTAAAGAATAAAAAAAAATCAAGAAAAAACTTTTATAGTTGCAAACCATTCCTGAAAACTCTCCATCCTTCTGAGATCGTCATTGACCGGCAAACCCCCATTGAGAAAAGATGATTTACCTTTGCCGTCAATGGAGTTTTTCTCTCGTCAATGGAGTTATTCCTCATCAATGGAGTTACCTTTTGCCGTCAATGGTTATGCTCAGGTGGACGTCAATGGAGGTTTGTCGACGTCAATGACGGTCTGATGAATGTTATCAATCGGTGATGAACGTTGATGAATGTTATCAATCGATGATGAATGTTATCAATCGATGATGAATGTTGATGAATGATTTCGGTTCAAAATAAGGATGGAGGTGGAATGAATGGGAGTAGTTTTTGAAACAAAACTATAATTCTAGAATATATTATCAATCGGTTATGGAAAATGTATTTTTATAACCAAAATCACCATAAAAAGTGGTCTTTAAAAAATAAATATCAATATCTAATTAAATCTAATTTTAAAATAAAATATATTAATTACACTAATAACTGAAATTCTAGAATATATTAATTAAAATAAAAGTTAATGTGATCTTATTAGTTATCAAGGTTCCAGGAAATCAAAGACAATATAATCTATACGTGAGAGGCAAAAATATCAAGCAAAATTTATCAACTGAAAACTGACGTGATGACTAAGAAATTGTTATTTACCTAAATAATTGAAAATCTTATTATATCTTAACTCAAATTTCAAAACCTGTCTATATAGTGCAATTACTTTTAAAAAACTCATCAATGAAAGGAATATCAGGTGGTTTTTCGTCCATTGAATACATGGAAATAGAGGATTGGTGGGTCGAGATTTTGAGCAACTATTCATGATTTTAGATTCAACATTTCCCATGTATGAATGGTTGAAAAATAAAAGGCAATTGTTTTGTATATGTATGATCAAATGATTGAACAATCTAGATCAATTTTCTTACTGTGCTTAGTTGAAGAATTATGAGTTCAACACGTTCACTTCACGAAAGAGAAAATAACAAAAAACAAAGGGTTCCGGGATGAGTTAAAAAAATGACAATTTTTTTTGCAAACTGTGCCTCATTTTCGGTCATTTTTATACTTTTTCCTACACTAAATATATGAAAAATAAGGGACACGAAATCACCTAACAATGTTTATGTTACACATTGTAGAATTGTTAATTCATTTTTTTTTTCAAGAAAAAGACGTCATTAAATAACAGAAATTACAGTCTACAATGCCAAAAATGTTACAGGGAAAGGGACAATTAGAGACACAGTAGCAATCCTCAACAAAGTCTAATCTTGTCAAATTATGAGTTATGATATTGCTAGCTCTGGGGACGAAATTGAACAGAACAGATTCATAAAAACCCTTAATAAGAGTTGTAAATGCTTTTTTCGGTATAAAAAATTTTCTACGAACAAATAATAAAGATCATAATTTGAAGAGAGAAAGAGAGAATACAGACATCATCATTTACGTGAAAAACTCTTAAAAGGTTTTTGGAAGATCATTGATATTCACTTGGTGCAAGGATTTTACATAATTGTTGATGAGAGAAGAGAAAAAGGGCAAAGCCTTTAGTTGAAGTTTGCTTAGATCTCCTCCCCTCCTCTTTTTATATGAGTATGTACTTATAGACCTTACAATAATAATGATAACAATAAAGGGATGATCACATCTGTTATGCTTTCGGTTGATGTGATTGCTTTCCAGTGTGAGCTCCTTTACTTTGCTCATTCATCATTTATATTGTTTTGTCCTCAGCAACTCAATCAATCATAGTCACTTGAAGATTCCTCGTGGTTCGGTCAATCAATCACAACCATTTGATTGACAATCTGAACTCTCCTTTCCGTTCTGATGTTCTGTCTTGTCCAAGAGATAATGATTTTTCGTTCTCGAGATGTCAGTTCCCGTTCTGGAGGCGATGATCTCCCGTTCTCGAGACGTCGGTTCCCATTCTGGAGGCGATGATCTTCCGTTTTTGAGATGTTGATTCTCGTTCTGGAGGCGATGATCTCCTGTTCTCGAGATGTCAGTTCCTATTCTGGAGGCGATGATCTCCCGTTCTCGAGATGTCGGTTCCCGTTCTGGAGGCGATGATCTCCCGTTCTCGAGATGTCGGTTCCAGTTCTGGAGCCGATGATCCCCCGTTCTTGTGATATCGATTCTCGTTCTGGAGGCGATGATCTCTCCTTATCGATATGTCGGTTCCTGTTCTGGAGGCGATGATCTCCTATTCTCGAGATGTTGGTTCCCGTTCTGGTGGCGATGATCTCCCATTCTCGAGATGTTTCTCGACTTCAGTCAGTCATCCGTTTCTGTTTTCTCGACACTTCACATGAGTCCTGAGTGAGTTCTTTTTGTTTCACGTGACGGTGAGTATTTTTTACACGGGGATATAAAAAATAGCAGATTGAAGATTCCCTTCCGGTGAGCTATAACCAATCAGATTGAGAGCATCCGAAAACACTGAGATCGATGAGAGAATCCGTTGAAGACATTCCTCAAGAGCCCACTCAACAGCTAGGGCTTCCCCGACCGCTACATTTAGAACTTTATTGATCCTTCTGTATCTTGCAGCAGTCACTGAGTAATTTATATTAATCAAGCACCATCCTAGGCCACACTTACCTGAGGACGAAGACCACACCGCATCAATAAACAACCTTCAGGTTGAAGGAGAGTAGATTGGTCTCAAAGAAATCAAGGAGGAAGGCGACGAGCTCCCCTCTCTTAAAGCAGAAGATCGCACTTCATCTGGGCGGACCACATGACACCGCTCCACAATATTCTCGTGGGTTTTACTAAGAATTTAACTGGGGGAAGGATCAATTTCATTAAAAATCATCTTATTCCTTGCCTTTTAGATTCTCCATAACCCGTAGGATATCGAAGCATGCAATAGTCTCGATTCTCTGAATGAAGGTTGTTGTCAGCCACTACCACATATCCAAGAAATTGCTACCTGGAATATCCTGCATTTTAAGATTTAAGGGGGAGTCAAACCAAAAAGCTTGAGAAAAGGAGCATCTGAAGAAGAGGTGTCCACTGTCTTCCAATTCCTAACAACAAAAAGAGCAAAAACGCTTTCTTTACCAAATTGCTTTTAACAGCTATGAAATTATTCAACAATTTTTACAAAAAAACTTTGAGCTTGGCCGAATTTCCAGCTTCCATAAAGCCTTCCATACCGAGATCAACTTGTTATCTAGGCTAGAAACTCTAGAGGGAGAATTGCCAATAATTCCGTTCTTCTTTAATTCACAAGTAAGATGGTGTCCAGATTTTACAGAATATTGCCTCGATTTAGTATAGAACCACATGAAGCTATCATCTCTACCGAACCTGCTGAAAGGAATACTCACAATAAGATTATTGTTCTCTTCAATAAAGCAGTCATAAATTGTTTCTTTATCCCACCCTTTTTCATCAGGCAAGAGAATATCTTTAACAAAAAAAATATTATCTTTCTTGGTCATGAAAGAAATGGGACGTCGAAGCCACGGGTCATCCTAAATCCTAGCAGAATAGTCATTTCTGATATTATATAGAATTTCATGTTGAAGGATTTTCCTTCCTTCTAATAAGTTTCTCCAATCCCAATAAGATTTACAACCCACATTAGTAGCCAAAAATCACACTTTCTAAAATATTTGCTCTTTAGAAAGCTAAAGGGAAGGGGGGCTTGACCGGTAAGCATTCTCTAAACTTGTTTAGCAAGCATGACTAAATTGAAAATTATTAAATTTCTGAATTGTTAATTCAATTTTACACATTGTAAATTTAATTTAATTTGTTAACATACGGAAGGGAAGGAGTGGGGTCAGTCACCCACTACCTAGCCTGCTATTACAACCACTTGCTAATTCCATTATTTGAAGCCTAAGGAGGGACTGACTGCTGAGTGCTGACCAGTGACCAAAACATACATATGATACATGTCCAAACACCAATTAAATAGAGCCTCTATTAATAACAGACGTGTGAGTGGATCGATTTAAAAGGTTGTCGGGACTCAGGCTTTGAATGCTCTCAGCCTAAAGGCTTCTATCTCTGTGTTCTGTACTACTATTATTACTAAACCCAAAAGAAAGAAAACCAGATTAAAAAGAGTGATGAGATTTGATTGATAGCTTAGAATTAAATTGAATGATGTCTAGTGGTGCGTACCCCCCTCTTGATTTACTAATAAATATAGATTTAGAAACAAATCCTCGACCATTTCAATTCAGGTTTAACAAATTAAATGAGCTCGACACAAACGTTCGGTCGTGGAAGAATGAGTCATTTTTTTTATTTTTAATGCAAACACACAGACTCGTTCCCTATTTATCAAAATATGAGTCGTTCTCGGTGTAACTAAATATATATAATTATCTCTTTTTCCTTACGTTGATATATAGAGCGTAACAGAAGTAGGATGGTGGCAGACTAGGCTCCCAGTTCCCCGTGCAGGTGGTCTACTTATTATTATATGTCTGATTCATTCACGCCAACTTCCATTATGCAACTTTGACCACAAAATTTTCCATTATTTACAGATAGAGAGAGCTAAAATTAAGTGGAATTGTCAAAAGTGATGGGACTATATCTTAGCGTTTTAGATCTGATTAAAATAAAAGATGAAATGTGAAAAAGATTATTAGATTATTACATGTAATCAATTGTGTAGATCATAAATCAAGATCAATTGAACATCCATTTTTGTTGAGATTCTCCATTAGGATTGGACATCTATGTTTAATATTTTAGATTATTATTCATAATTTCAAATTCAGAAGATAGACATCTGTCTCTCTCATTCCCAAATAACCTATTAGTATATTAACTGCCTGCAATTAAGCTGATCATTATACACGTGCAACTCCTGATGCATATCTTTGATTCTTTTCTGGCAATTGACCCCAATTAATGTCTTCATATATAACAATAAAATTTAAAAGATATCTTATAATCATAATATATAATAGAGAAAACTACATTTTTAATCCTCTAATTTTTAATAATGTTATATATGTGCTGCTCTAATTTTTAAAATAAATACTTTTAATCATATAACTTAAAAATTATTTTTATGTATTCCTCTTATCTACCGAGTTGTTGAGTTTATTTACGTGATTGGATATTAATAAATCATTAAATGATAAGAGACTTAATTAATTTTAAAAACAGATCTGCTCATGTTGGAGATGTCCTCTCTCAAATTTGACTGTTCTCTCAATCCATGAAGCTCTCATATTTTTGCTGTCCGTTTTGGCATTAACAGTAGTCATGTTCACAACAGTAAGCGATCCGCATCCATTAATCTTACAGTTTAGGCAGAACCCGTTAAACAAAAAGGAAATGAGTACTTCCACTTTGGGAAGCTCTCCTTTATGTTGGGGCCCCACATTTCCCCCCAGCACCCTCTTTTAAACTTCCATATATACGACCTTGGTTAACAACATGACACGCAGTCAGTCTCGCAAATCTCTTTCCAGAGAGAGATGATGTTGGGAATGGAAGAAGTGATAATGAGTGAAATCAAAGGTGAAGAAGAGTTAAACGAGAATGGATTAGCATTACCACCAGGCTTCAGGTTCCACCCTACTGATGAAGAGCTCATTTCCTTTTATTTAGCTTCTAAAGTCTTCCATGGAGATGGACCCTTCTTCTCTTCTTCTTCTTCTTCTTCTTATTTTAATCATATTGCTGAAGTTGATCTCAATAGATGTGAGCCATGGGACCTCCCAGAAATGGCTAGGAAAGGGGAGAGGGAGTGGTATTTGTTCAGCTTAAAGGACAGGAAGTACCCAAGTGGTTTAAGAACAAACAGAGCAACCAGCGCTGGTTACTGGAAAGCTACTGGAAAAGACAGAGAAGTTTACAGTAGTGGATTCAGATTCCTAGTTGGGATGAAGAAAACTCTTGTTTTCTACTTGGGTAGAGCTCCTCGTGGTCTTAAGACTAACTGGGTCATGCACGAGTATCGTATCCTCCATTCTCATTTCTCTCATTCCCTCTGTTATTCCTCCATCTCCAAGGTATTATTGTAGGAATTTAGAAATTTTCTCTCCATTTTACTTCTGTTTTATCAAACAATACTTAATTACCTTTTTCTTGGTAATTTGGGCAGGAAGAATGGGTGATATGCAGAATATTTTACAAAACAGGGGAAAAGAAAAGCCCTCTACTTTTGGAAGATGAACAGAGCAATAATAATAATATAGTAGAAGAACCAGAAGCTGCTCTACCCACCAACACCAATGCCTTACCTCCATTGATTGATATTACTCCAAATGTATTACACTCTCTTCATCTCCAAGAAGACAACCTCAACAGCCTAATAACAAACCCTTCTATTCTGTCCCAATCCCACCTATTCCCTTCCTTCTATCCTCCTATTTCCTCCAACATCACAGTTCCTTCTGCTACTTCTAATACAATAATCAACTGTACTCCAAAGGCTAATTGCAAAACAGAGGATAATTATCATGAAAATTACTCTTTGCTTTTTGAAATGGATGAATATGGTGATGAGTTAATGGGGTACACACATACAGTCACCGGCACAGCTGCTAATGCAAATACTGATGATGCTGAAGCAGAAGCAGCTGTCGATGAAAATGATATGTCCCCTTTTACCCCTTCTGTTGCTTTTAACAGACAAGCCTTTCAGATGATTTTATTAGATACATAGATCCTCTTCCTCTCCTCAGAATCCCCGCCATCAGAGAATCTTGCCCCTTTAATGCTATTCCTAGATCTTCTTTCTATGTCTGTTTGTCTGTCTGTCTCTGTTTGTTTTTTCTAATGTTATAGTTAGTTTATGTATATGTATGGTGTGTTTTTGCTATCTGCTAATTATATTGAACGTTTACATATTTGTCCATGTAAATTAAATAAAGGGTAGTGTGTATAATAGTGAATTAAATTCAAAAGGAGATGCAGAGAAAATGAGTACCGACCGGGAGCCGTACAAAGACTGAAACCGAGGAGTGTAGAGACAGCATCGTACAGTTCAGGGAGGCAATAGTACGAATAAAATGAATGAGCACACTGCCATTAATCAATAGAGCATATATTATGTTATTTTTAAGCCATGGATTCACGTAGATCGAGAGAAGCAAATGCTTTTGGTAGCTCTGTTATTTAAACAAAACAATTTTCTACCAATTTGATTATCCAACATCATTAAGCATAATCAGGAGGAGAAAAAACCCGAGAAGCTACCATGGTTCCTGGAAAAAATCACGTACTTGGCCAATAGCGCCAGCTTCGTCACCAACGGATCTCCAAATTACAAAAACTGTTAAGTTTCAAACCGAGCCAATTAACATCGTGTCTTCTATCTTCTTCTCCTAATTATCTTCTTCGTCTCTGCTGCTTCACACGCGCGCGCCCACACACACACACACAAAAAAACCTTCTTCGTCTTCCCCTTTTCCTCTTCCTTTTCTTCTTGTCAAGAGAGTGAAATATCTGAGGATTTGTCAGATTTCCATGGGTTCTTCACGAAACCCTTGTAAGGTTGATTTCTCTATCCAAAGGGTGGAAGAAAGGGAATGGTCCATGGATGAGCAAGGAACAAATTGAGAGATTGGAGATTTCTCAAAGTATAAATATTTGTTTTGCATAATAAGTGAAAGTTTATGGATTTTTGTATCTTAGCTAACATACATCATTCACTCGATCCTCATGCTTTCTATTCGTAGAAGAAGTTAAGTTGTGTTGGTAAGTAAACGGGTTTTTTGGAAGAGAGGGCCATTTGAAAATACAGTTTGGAAAAATGGGCTATGTTCTTAAAAATCAGAATTCGGGTACAAGACGAAATGTCAACAACACCCCTGTCATGCCTCTTATTTCCTTCCTTCCCCAGCCTTTTCTCTCGATGAGCCCTATTCTTCCCCACAGAAAAGGAAAGTCTTCCTCATTTTCCACTTAATCAACCCCATCAACCCGACCACCATCATGAGCTCTACAACCACCTCAACTAATATTGATGGTGTGAGCTTGGATTAGTGTGAATATAAAGGGTTTCTTTCGGTATGGAGATCCCTCTACAAACAAATAATAAAGATCATAATTTGAAAAAAGAAATAGATAATAAAGACACAATCATTTATGTGAAAAATCATTTACATTTGGTGCTTTCATTGAGAGCGAGAGAAAAACTCAAAAAAATCCTTCCCAAAATGCCAAAAATCAAATCAAACGCCCCCCTCAACAACGAAAATGAGAACAGAAACATCAACATGTTGAAAGTAGAGATGAGAATGACAACAAGTACAAAATTGAAAATCGAACAGAAAATGGTAAACTCGTTCTTTGCATATTCTATTGGCTTATTTCTATTACATTATTATCAACTTCTAAAAAAGAAAAAGAAAAGAGGAAGGAGATCAGAAAAGAAATTCATTCGAAGGGAGAACGAGTTAAAAAAAGTCAAAGAGGATAAGAAAAGAAAGCTCAGATCGAATGACTCAGAAAGCTCATATCACAAAGCTCATAAAATAAAACAAAAGCTTCAGAAAAGTTGAAGTCAGAGCTTCAGAAAAGTTGAAGTCAAAGTTTCAGAAAAGTCGAAGTTAGAGCTTCAAAATGGAAAAGTTAAAGTTTGGATCAAAGAAACTCCGGCTCTTTAGAAAAGAAAAGCTGAGAAAAGAAAGACAGAAAAGAAAAGGTGAGTAAAGAAAGGCAGAAAATAAAAACTTAGTAAAGAAAAACTGAGTAAAGAAAAGGCCAAGTAAAGGAAGGCCGCGATTTCAACGCTCCATTTTCTAACGGTCGTGCTGAATTTCTTGTCTAAAGGACCGTTAAAATTACACTTCCTTAGTCTACTAACGTGCACCATGGACTTTCTTGACCAGATCTGGGATGACACTGTTGCAGGTCCTCAGCCGGAGAATGGCCTTGGCAAGCTTCGCAAGCACCCAACCTTCTCTCCCCGATCAAGCTCCGACAAGGAATTAGATGACGGGTGTGTGAGATCATACGATGATGACTCGTCGGAGGATCTGGTGAAGGTTGCTCAGAGTATCATGATAGTAAAACCCCCGATTACAGTTCAGTTCACCTCCGGCTTCGCCTGCTGAGTCTATTCCTCCAGTGTCTCCCTTCTCTGAACTTGATTTGGAGCTCTTGAAAAAAATGGTTATGATAATTTTCATAAAAACTAATCTGGAAAGTAGATTATGCAGAACGATCAACTTTAGAAATTAAACTGTATTTATTGGAAGTCAACTACGATGAATCTTATATCATCAGGAAGATACATAAGTCTACTTATTCAAGAATCTCACGGAATTCAATTTGGAGCTCTCAATCAAAACTTATGGTACGATAATGTACATGCTGTCAACTCTCTCTCTTCTTTGACAATGGAACTAAGGGCGTAAGTCTTTAGAATGAGCAATTCATAAGTCCTACTCTCGATGAAACTACGGGCATAAGTTATTGGGATGGACAATTCATAAATCTTACTCTCAGAAGGAACTAAGAGCGTAAGTACTTGGGAGGGGCAATTCATAGGTCCTACACTTAGAAAAAACTAAGAACGTAAGTTCTTGGGAGGGGCGATTCATAAGTCATACTCTCAGAATAAACTAAGGGCGTAAGTCCTTGGAATGGACAGTTCATAAGTCATACTCTCAGAAGGAACTAAGGACGTAAGTCCTTGGGAGGGGTAATTCATAAGTCCTACTCTCAGATAAAATCAAAACGGAGACATGGTTCCACTGAAGGAGTCTAAGTCATTGGGGGCGTCTACGTACGCTGTTCTCAGAAGAAAAAAGAAATGTCTTCAGAACGGAGAAAGAAATGTTTTCAGAACGAAAAAGTTTGGAGAACGAAAAAGGAAATGTCTTCAGAATGGAAAAAGAAATATCTTCAGAACGGGAAAGTTTGAAGAACAGGAAAGGAAACATCTTCAGAACGGGAAAGTCTAGAGAATGGAAAATGAAATGTCTTAAAAATAGGAAAACCTCCAGAACAGAAAAGAAAAGAAGTTAAGAAAAAAACTGCAGAACAAACAAGAAAAGTTAAGGAAAGACCTTCAACTCAGTGAGAAAAGAAGAGCTGGGTAAAGAAGAGCTGAGTAAAGAAGGGTAGAAAAGAAGAGCTAAAGAACGGAGCTCTTAGCAAAAGACGACCAGGAGTAAAGGAAAAAGAAGCGAGAAAAGGAAGTAAAAAATTCAAAGCAGAAAAAGAAAATATGGAAACAACAGAAACTCTACCAACAAATGCGGAACGTCAAACTCAAACTTATGCGATGCAATTATGGAACGGTATACTCGCTCTTTATTCATTTCAATGAATTATTATTGTTCTTGTACAACATTCTTGTCACAGATCTTAACGTACGAGGGAAGGAAAATGAAAAATAAAGAAACGGAAGAAACTCTATCACTAAACCCGTGCTGAAGAAAATGAGAGAACCTCCCCAATGAGCTCATAATGACAAAATAGGGAAAAACTCTAACAATAAGCCCGTAATAAAAAGAACGAAAAGACAATACAATAAATGAAGGGAAGTAATCATCATCGACAGCGGCAGGAAAAAAAGTTAGTCGACAAATGCAAAGCATTCATGATCGGGAATAGAGGAACCTAACAGCAGAAAAAAAAGGAGAAGCCATCACTAACAACGAACAAATTAAAAAATTGTTTGGAAAGACCACATCGCATGTTTTTAAAAAGCACGTGAGAACACAAATGAGTAGACATAACGATGGAATAAGAAAGGACAAACCATTACACCTCAATAAGTGAAACTTATTGAGTGTAATGTGGGGTAAATGAACAGGAAAAAAACCACCCAAGACACGTGTACATAAAGAACGCTGAAACGGGTGACCTCGTCAGAACGAGGAAGAATGCTGAAGCGGGAAACTATCACTTTTAGAACGGGGGACAATCACTTCTGGAATAGGATGACTATTGCTTCTGAAACGGGTGTCTATCACTTTTGGAACGGGGGATAATCATTTCTGAAACGAATGACCATCACTTCTGGAACATGTGACTTTCGCTTCTAGAACGTGAGAACTATCGCTTCCAGAACGAGGGACCATCATTCCCAGAACGGGAACAAACAACAGAATGAAAACTGACATCTCGAGAACGGGAGATCATCGGTTCTATAACGGGAACCGATATCTCGAGAATGAGGAATCATTACCTTCTGGATATGACAGAACATCAGAACGGAAATGAGGGTTCAGACTGACAGTCAAGTTGTTGTGATTGATTGGCCTGAGCCACAAGGAACCACCAACTGACTATGACTGATTGAGTTACTGAGGACAAAACTGAGTAGAGTAAAGGAGTCCACGTCTGAAAGTAATTTCTTCAGCCAAAAGCATAGGGGATGTGATCATCCCTTTTTATTATTCTTATTATTGTAAGGCCTATAAAGATAGGCTCGTATGAAAAGAAAAATGAGAGGGCCTAAGCAAACCTCAACTAAAGGCACTGTCTTTCCTCTCTTTTCTCATCAACAATTATGTAAAATCCTTTAAACCCCCTATGATTTCGGCTGATGGGATTACTTTCAAGCGTGAGCTCCTTTACTCTGGTCATTCCTTTCAGTTGTTTTGTCCTCAGCAACTCAATTAGTCATAGCCACTTGGTGGTTCCTTGTGGTTCAGGCCAATCAATCACAACCACTTGACTGCCAGTCTGAACTCTCCTTTCAGTTCAAATGTTTTGTCCTGCCCAAGAGGTAATGATTTTCTATTCTCAAGATATCGGTTTCCGTTCTGGAAGCAATGATCTCCCGTCCTTGAGATGTCAGTTCCCGTTCTAGGAGTGATGGTCCCCAATTCTAAAAGCGATAATTCCCTCATTCTAGAAGCGATTGTCCCCCGTTCCATAAGCGATAGACACACGTTCCAAAAGTGATAGTCATCCCGTTCCAGAAGTGATTGTCACCCGTTTCAGAAGTGATAGTTCCCCACTTCAACATTCTTGCCCATTCTGACGAGGCCTCCCGTTTCAATGTTGTTTCTGTACACGTATCTTGGGTGATTTTTTTCTTGTTCATAAGTGAATGTCAATGATCTTCCTGTGGTTTTTCTCCCCTTTAAAGAGTTTCCACGTATCTTGGGTGTCTTTATTCTCTCTTCAAATTATGATCTTTATTATTTGTTCGTAGAGCGTTCTCCATACCGAAAATGTAGAGGATGTGGGAGGACAGGGTTGGTTTCTCCTTTCCAAGCCTCTGCTTCAAGATAAATATAGATTGATTTCGTCTTTTTATTTTTTTGGCATTCATCTACAAATCTTTTTTCATTATCATTTTGTGACTTCAATTAATTTTGAGTTTAATCCTTGAAAACAATTTAGAAATTGAGTGTTCCAACAAACTTACAAGGTTGTTTGCTTAGTGACCCGATGATAATCTAATACTTATGGAGAGACTCAAGTTAAAAGTAAATCCAAAAAGCAGATCATCTAGCTTGCAAGAATAAAAGTTATTTTTTCCCTTGAGATTATTACTTGCAATGAAAGCAAAATGAAAAGAGCATCAATCTTAATTATGTCTAACCCTTTTGCTGAAACCAACTATGAAGAAATACTTTCAATGTTTCACCAATAGTATTTTTTGCCCACTTTTTTTTTGTTAGAAAGAGGTTATAGTTAATATGAAGACAAGTTTGAAGATTTTGATTGTCTCTAACTGAGAATGAGATTATAGAGCTTTTTTGGGGACATTTCATTGAAACAATTTCTACATGTTCAATTTTATAAGATACCACCAACAGATCTCTCTATACTCATAAATCTTTATTTGACAAACTGTACTTTCAAAATTGAGAATCTTGGATGCAGCTTGAATTTTAAAATTTAATACAGTGAAGTTTACTTCATCATTGTATCTTAGGCTATCTGTATTCATTACCATGCCTCTTGGACTAAATATTCATGTGCTGAGTGGTTCTACAAGTTGTTTCTCATATTTCTAAATCTTTATTAGATACATATATGATATTATTTATCTGACTATTAATTGAGTTATTTATAGTTATGCATGTCTATTCTTAAGTGCTATTGCAGATGTTTCATGGTATAGGAGAAGGGTTTTTAGCTTTATTAGAGAGTAGAAATTGGGAAGCGAACTTGAATTCTTTCATGACAACCTTCTTAACTTGGAGTTTTTCTAGAAGAAGAGATGACAATTCTTTAGGGCACACAATGTTTTTTATCTAAGCTTAATGGGACGTACGTAAAGGAGATAAGGTTGAATAGTATACTAGTTTTTTTTGTTCGAAGAGGCATTTAGTTGATCAGTGGTATTAAGAATCATTGTAATCTGTAGATATTTAATATCAAGAGATGTTTGGAGTTGTAAGTGTTTTATAATTGTGTATGGCTGATAATTATTTCAAATGGTGATAGCCTACGAATATTTAATGTAAAATACTATTATCATATTATGTTGTGTTTTGGATATGTACGTTGTCTAATTTTTGTGAGCAAATATATTTTTTATTATGAAAAAATGAACATACAAAAGTAAAAAATCACAAGGCAAAAACAACTTCCTCAAGTAAGTATATCAAATATTCTACTTGCTGAGATCAAATAGTGTCTAATATTCTAGACAAATGAATATGCTAGAGTAAAAAACTATTTGCTTTGAGTAAATAGATTATATCTCCTACTTGTTAAGACCAAGTACTTGTTGACATTCCAGACAAATGAATAAGCCAGAGTAGAAAATTACTTGCTCTGAACAAATAGATTATATCTCATACTTGCTCAGAGTAAGTAGTTTTTGACATTCTGGAAAAAAGAACATGTTAGAGTAAAAAACTACTTGCTTTGAGCAAGTAAATTATATATTTTACTTGTTCTGAGCAAGTAGATTATATATTTTACTTGTTCAGACCAAATAATTTTTTACATTCAGAACACACGAACATGGCAGAGTAAAAAACTACTTGCTTTGAACAAGTAGATTATGTCTCCTACTTGTTTAGACCAAGTAGTTTTTAATATTCTGAACAAACTAACATGTTAGAGTAAAAAATAACTTGCTCTAAGCAAGTAGATTATATCTCCTACTTGCTTAGACCAAATAGTTTTTGACTTATTGAATAAAATAACATGTTAGGGTAAAAAATTACTTGCTCCGAGTGACTAGATCATATCTCATATTTGCTTAAACTAAGTAGTTTTTGGCATTCTAGACAAACGAACATGGCAGGGTAAAAAAATCACTTGCTTTGAGCTAGTAGATTACATCTCATACTTGCTGAGACCAAATAGTTTTTAATATTCTGGATAAACAAACATGCCAGAGTAAAAAATTACTTTCTTAATAAAAGAAAAAACTATTTGATTAGAATCATATATCTTCTCATTCGAATAATCAAACACAAATTCTCCATCCAATGAACTACATAGCAAACACATTTATACTTTCACTATCCCTTTCAATGATCCAGTGATTATTATTCACATTGATTAGGAGCGGAACCTGTCAACAAAACATCAACATCTCATCAAGTTTGAATCAAAAAATTATATACTCTAAAGAAATAAGTAATACATACATAAACTAGAATTCCCCAGAATGGTGATTTTGTTAAGTTGTTGCTAAGGTATATTCATTCATATGTAGGTACATTTGTTCACTTGTTGTCGAAGTATATTCATCCACATGTAGTTTTAAACACATAGGAAAAACAAACATAAGCACATTGTAGTCTATAGACGCCAAGCTCATACAAAATATAGACATTTAAAGTAGTCCACCCAATTAGGGGTGATCTAAATGTGTACGTTAAAAGGTTGGCGAAAAAGTATATATGAGAACGATTTTAAATGTGTACGCAATAAATCTCTGAATGATCAAAGAGTAGTAATTTAGTTGAAAACTAAAATTGGAAAGAATTATAACTCAAGTTCACTTAAAGTGAAAAAACTATTTAGGTCTACTCAATATAGATATAAACTATGAACTCCTCACGCTTAGATTCATTTCTAACATATGAATTCACCAATTACACAACTTCTAAGTCTACTCAACATAGATATAAACTTTCAAACTTAAACCAAACAATCTGAAAATCTGAAAACCTTGATTGTACTTCAACAATTCCACTAAGTATCAAGTGAAACCATCATAGAATACATATTTCATGCATTACTGAACTATAAACATTTTCAACGTGATAAAATCCTATTCAACAGTTCCAAAACATGTTTTCGCATCAATTTCAAGAGTTGTTATTACAACAATTCCTTACCTCAGCAATAGAAGAGGTTAACTACAAATAATGCAGTCCAAAGATTCATTCTCCTCTCTTGTCCACCTGAATCCTATTCTCCTGCCACATGCAACCAATGAGTTAAAATTAGAACATCAAGGTAATAAGGAAACAATAAGATCGAACTCAGCTTACCCAACAATGGAGTCTAAAACACTCTCACCATTTCCTCCTCTTCTTGGAATAGAATTAAGAACTGGTTTTTTAGAGAAAAAAGATGCAAAATAAATCGAAATCATCATTTATAGGAAAATAATTGGGTACAAAAAATAATTGTTTGTGAGACTGCGATTCAGATTCTGTCATGTCTCAAATCTAACTCGACTCAATGACAATCATTCACTCTAACCATCTCTCTCTCTACTTAAGGGTTCTTGGAAATTGTAAAAAGTCAAAAACACCCAAAACAATCACACTTATGAAACCCTAAAATCAAACCACGACTTTCTTACAAAAAGAGAGAATGAAACACATAACTAATATTTGATGGCGAGAACAATTCTTTTGAGTGAGAGTTGTTGCGAGGCATGAGAGAGAGACGGAAGAAGAAGACAAAGCTAAAGAGAATGTAGAGTTCAAAAGTGAAGGTTATGAAGAAATGAGAAAGAATGAGGTGGTGGTGAATTTAAAGTAAGAATGGCATTTTTTTGTATTTTCCCATATAATTTGGCCCATAATTCAGGAATATAAAAAGTTGAACATTTTCTCCAATCTCACTCTTGAAATGAACCTTTTGTCCAAAAATACCCTGGTAAACCCTTTGAAACCCATACTGAGAACGAAAAATGAAAAAAACAAACTTTACGCCCATGTAATTTAACAGTTAAACTATTTATTCCGACTGTTTTTGTAAAAAAACAGACTTTTATATAATTAACCTCTATTTTCAGTCATTTTTGCAGTTATAATTAACCTATTTACACACACAGATATATATATATATATATATATATATATCCATGAATTTACATGGAAATAAAACCAAAATAAGAAAGAGAGATCACATGTGTTAGTGTTGACAGAAAAAAACGAGGTTTGGTTTTAAGCAGATTGATAAGACGTGGCTAACTTTGTACCCCCCAATAAGGTGTGATCAATCTCCTCTCCGGAACTGACCAACCCCCATGAGCAAAGGAGCAAAAATGCACCAGAGCGTGGAAGCATAATGCCCATGTAGTACAGAAGAGGAAGTTTGAACAAAAAGAAACAAATATTATTATAAACTATGGGACCCTATTTCCAATCCTGTCGCTCTCACACAGACAGATGGGAGAGAAGTAAAACAACCCAAACTTCCCATTCTCTTATCCTTCACTCAGACATTTCAGCCATGCAAATTTCTCTGGCTATGGAAGGACCAGGCCAGCACCCTGCTCTTTTCATTATCGTTTATGGCTGACGTTTCTCCACCTCATGCTTTCTACCTATATCATTTCTTCTTCTTCACCTTCATTCCTTCTCTCTTTCTAGTTTCTTCACTCTGTACAATTACTAGGAGTGTTTTCTTCTCTGCTCAGCTTTTTTGTATCTTTCCTTTTTAAGATAAAAAAACAATGTCTTCAGAAGATATATCGGGAAGGAGGAATTCCAGTACTCAGCTACTTGAAGAACTGGAGGTACTCAGCCAATCACTCTACACCTCCACTAACAGAAGAACTGCTTCCCTTGCTCTTCCTCGTACTTCTCTTCCCTCCATTCCTTCTTCTGCTGATTCTCATCAGAATCTCCCCTCTCAAAATGAGGATAAACCTCTTAACAGGCCTCGAACTCGTCGAATGTCTTTGTCCCCCTGGCGTTCTCGCCCCAAGCTTGATGACGACAAACCATCCAATCAGCCCGAAGTACTCAAGAATTTGGATCATACTTCTTCTTCTTCTTCTTCAGCAGAGAAGAAAGGAATATGGAACTGGAAACCAATTCGAGCTCTTTCCCACATCGCGATGCAAAAAGTGAGCTGCTTGTTCTCTGTCGAAGTCGTAACCGTGCAAGGCCTTCCAGCTTCCATGAACGGACTTCGTCTTTCCGTTTGTGTGAGAAAGAAGGAAACAAAAGACGGAGCAGTTCACACTATGCCATCAAGGGTTACTCGAGGAGCTGCTGATTTTGAAGAGACTCTGTTCCTCAAATGCCATGTTTATTGCACCCCAGCTGGCAATGGAGGTGGAAAGCAACTCAAATTCGAGCCTCGTACGTTTTATGTTTACGTGTTTGCTGTGGATGCCGAAGAGCTTGATTTCGGTAAAAGCTTGGTGGACTTGAGTCAATTGATAAAGGAATCAATGGAGAAGAGCTATGAAGGTACACGCGTTCGGCAGTGGGATGTAAGTTTCAAACTGTCAGGGAAGGCAAAGGGAGGAGAAGTGGTATTGAAATTGGGGTTTCAGATAATGGAGAAAGATGGAGGAATAGGAATATACAGTCAAGGAGGGGAGAAAGGGAAATCAGGTACTAAATCATCTTTCGGTAGGAAGCAGTCGAAAACTTCATTTAGTGTTCCTAGTCCAAGGATGCAGAGTCAAAAGGAAGAAGCTTGGACTCCTTCACAATCAGGAAGAGCTTCTTCTCTAGTTGACGTTCAAGGAATGGATGACTTGAATCTTGATGAGCCAGCCCCTGTTCCTTCCATTCAGAAATCCGAGGAACCGAAGGTGGAGGATCTTGATCTTCCTGATTTTGATGTTATTGATAAAGGAGTTGAAATCCAGGATGATCAAGACGTTGAATCGGAAAGATCAGTGGAGGATAGATCTGCTGCTTCTAGTGAAGTTGTCAAAGAGGTTGTGCATGATCAGGTTCATTTGGCTAGATTATCAGAGCTTGATTCTATCGCTCAGCAAATCAAAGCTCTCGAATCAATCATGGGAGAAGAAAAAACCATCAAGAATGACGATTTAGATACTGAGTCGCAAAGATTGGATGCAGACGAAGAAACCGTGACTAGAGAATTTCTTTCAATGCTAGAGGGTGAAGAGACGGACGGATACAAACTCAATCAAACCGAAATACCCACTCTTCAGCTTGAAGAAACCGATGAGTATAATACAGAAGTTGAGTCCGAAGTGTACCTCTCGGATCTTGGAAAGGGTTTGGGCTGTGTAGTTCAAACCAGGGATGGTGGCTACTTGGCTTCAACTAATCCCTTAGATGTAGCAGTTGCCAGAAAAGACACTCCGAAACTAGCTGTGCAAATTTCAAAACCGCTCGTTTTACCATCAACTCAATCGTCAAGTGGGTTTGAAATATTTCAAAGGATGGGAGCGATTGGGGTTGATGAACTGAGCTCTAAACTATTGGCATTGATGCCAATGGATGAGCTGATGGGAAAAACTGCTGAACAGATAGCTTTTGAAGGCATAGCTAATGCAATCATCCAAGGCAGAAATAACAAAGAAGGAGCTAGCTCGAGCGCAGCTCGTACCATCGCTGCCGTGAAAAATATGGCAGCCGCGTACAGCTCGGGAAGGAAAGAGAGGATTTCAACCGGGATTTGGAATGTTACAGAGGACCCACTGACGATCGAGGAGATACTAGCATTCTCAATGCAGAAGATTGAGGCAATGATGATTGAGGCTTTGAAAGTTCAGGCCGAAATGCCTGAGGAAGAAGCACCGTTCGATGTGTCCCCTCTCAACTCAAGGGATCAAAACCAACCCTTAGATGATGCTATTCCAATCGAGGATTGGACAAGCAAGCATAACTCGCGTGGGGGTCCAAACACTGTAACATTAACAGTGGTTGTCCAGCTAAGGGATCCACTGAGACGATATGAAGCAGTTGGAGGACCTGTGATTGCTATTATTCATGCCAAAGGCCAAGATGACATGAAAGGTAACGGATCTGATGATGATGAAGAAGAAAAGAGATTTAAAGTAACCAGTATTGATATTGGAGGTCTGAAGGTGAGGACCGGAGGAAAGAGAAACAATTGGGATAATGGGAAGCAAAGGTTGACAGCAATGCAATGGCTGGTGGCATATGGACTTGGGAAGGCAGTGAAGAAGGGGAAGAATTCACATTCTAAAGGGCCAGATCTGTTATGGAGCATTTCATCTCGCGTAATGGCTGATATGTGGCTCAAATCGACGAGGAACCCAGACGTCAAGTTTGCGCTTTGAATTTGGTCCTCCTTTCCAGTTATCTGCAGAAATCAAGATAAATATCATTCTTGTATTTTGTTTACAATTCTTTTTTTTTGGGTCCCCAGGTGAGTAAACGTGAATTATAATAGTAATTTTAGAGAATTTGCTGATGCATATAAGCATTGATTAGTTTGTATTTAATTTCAAAATCCAACCCCCTCCCCCAAAATAAAAAAATATAATAGAATTAGCTAAACCCAGCTTCAATTAAGCTTTCTCTAAGTATCTTTTCTCAGTATCAAACTAAATTCTGTAAGTGGTCTTGATCTAAGCCTGAACAATACATAAAGGTTTTGAGCAGACTATCACATTTTGACAAACACATAGTGAGCCATTCTTTGTCTGTAACAATGTATGCCTTGATGCCTTGAATAGCATCAAGGCATTATTTTTATGACAAGCAGTTAATAGTCAAGTTAAATAGAGTACATAAAATGTTTTGGTTGAGATGAAGTAATTAAAGGGGAAAGGTTAAACGACAGAGAAAAAGAATACACCTTTTTGTTAAATTTGGTTGAGACTCTAGAGTAGAGTAAGTGATGCCATCTTCAACTTGAACATAAAGCTAGAGAGTTGAGATGAAGAGCAAAATCCTTATCTTTTGGATGGTGGGTCACATGGTTTAAAACTCACTCATGATTACCATTATGGACAGCCTAAGCAAATGGGCCTCCAACTCTAACTGCCAGAAAGGAGAAACAAATGGTAACTATGGCGCTTTTATGGCAGGAAATGAAAACGAAACAATATTTTCCTTAAGAGAAATGAGAAATTGTTTTAGAAAGATCTTAAAAGTGGAAAAAACGAAATTAAGATCGTTTATTTGTTTTTAACAAAATCAGATCTTTGGACAGATGAGAAGATTAAAGTAGGCTAGATCATGATTAAACAAAAATTACTATTAAATTCTGATCTAACGTTTTATCATTAAAATTTATATTGCTATATCATGGTATAACAAAAAATATTTACTATACCTTATGTAGCATTTCGATGATAATATTAACACTTGATAAATAGTAATCTAACAAATATTTTAGCTAGACTACCGAGTATAAATTAAATGGACAAGACAGTACTTTCCATTTAAAAAAAATTCAAATTTCAAATGATGGTCATGATTTCATTTTTCTTTGTGCAAAAGTCTCTTCTAAAATTTCCTCTATCTATAAATGGTGTGGAAAAACAATATTATAGCTGTAATTAAATTATAATTATGAGGGGAGATGAAGAAAATTGCATACAAAATATCAAAACTATTATTGATTTTGATTGCAAATGTAACCATTTTTTATTTCCCATTTAACATTTTTCTTTTGTGAAATATACTTAATAAAGATTGAGTTTGAGTGTTATTTAGATTGGATAAATAAAGAAAATAAAAAATCATTTGTGGGTAAAAGTAATTAAGAAAAATATGATGATCTAAATACGTGGAACTGATATAAATTAGCTAAAAAAATCTTTCATCTCCCCACGTCGACGTCTGCTTAATTTGCTTCAATATATGTTTTCTTAATTTGGCGATGAATGTCCACTCTAATTTCATGGTTTTTGTTATTGTTTGTTTGTTTCTGAAATAGGAAGAGGCATGCAATGCAATTAATTATTCAACTCAATGAAATAAATTCTATAAAACAAAGGTGCCCCGTGAAGACTTGTA
The DNA here is from genome assembly GCA_003255025.1 of Datisca glomerata. Taxonomy (NCBI): domain Eukaryota; kingdom Viridiplantae; phylum Streptophyta; class Magnoliopsida; order Cucurbitales; family Datiscaceae; genus Datisca; species Datisca glomerata. Next base: position 2,142,029 of record QANY01013250.1, on the reverse strand, counting down.
TTCTTGATGTGTTGGATCCTACGTATTTTCCCAATTTTTTATCCTTTTCTTTTCTCGATTTCTATTTTCTTTTCTTTTTTGCCTAAATATAAAAATAAGAACTCGTATGTGGCTAAAAGTCAATTTCTATTAATAAAATTAATTAATGAAGATTATGTGTAATAAAGATAAGAGTCAAAATTCAAATGATGCGTCACTTTTACTGCTGATGTGGAACCACGGCACCAAAGACGACGTGACTGTTCAACTGGCAAACAAATAATCCAATGAGTTTTCTTTTTTTAATATTTTCTTTTCATTCATCTCCATTTTCCTTTTTTGGCTCATAGAAAAATATTTTTTCTAATAATACAAATAGTGTAATTTTACAGAAAATAAATAATTGAGTAAGTGGTATGTCAACTATTTCGTTGGATAATTTAATAAATCATTTAAAATATAGATGAAATTAAAAAATTATTAAGAATGATCACCTCTTATAACTGCCCTCTCAATGAGTGATTTAAAGAAAATTGAATTTACTTTTATTAGTAAAAAAATTTAGTTACATAATGATTCGATGCACAATGATGAGATAGATTCAAAGTAATCGTCATTTTTAATAATTTCTAGTTGAAATTACAAGAATCCTAATTTTTATAATGTTTTGCTTTAATTTGGTTGGACGATTTGTAATTAATTCCACGGATTTTGGAGAAACGACCAAAAGTTTACGAAAAAAGAAAAGAAGAAAGGAAAAAGAAAATGGAAAGGTAAAAGAAAGAGAGACATTTTGTCCATTCTCAACAATTATTCAAATCAATAATACCGAAAATAATATATAAATTAAAAACAAAGAAAAATAAGGAAATTAAGATAATGATATTTTACATTTCTATTGTAATCCATCTTCGTTCGCTTCAACCATTTGAAGCTCAAGGACTACAAGGTTCCTCAAACACACACACTCTCTCTCTCTGTGTCTCTAATTTCTGGTACAGTATAGTCTCATTCTTGATTTTCGTTTTGAATTCTGCTGCTGCAACTAGAACCGATTGTATTTCTGACGTATTTGTAGCTTCGAAACTGTTGTGTTTTCGGGATCTGGAACTGGAGTAATCTCGGAAGGGAAAGTTGTAGGGAGTTGAGTCAGGAATTTCCAACTCAGCATTGAGTGAATCGGCAAGAGCGAGTGAGATGAGTCAGTCGGTCAGTAAGTCAGTGCAGACTGCAGAGATGGAGAAAATTTTGACGCATCTTTGAATAGTTGTTGGGAGTATTCACCTTCATTTTTTTTTATTAGAAGTCTGTCCATATTACTTGTTACTCTATTTTTTTATTTTAACTCGAAGCTACTTGAAAGAAATTTATAAAAAAAAAGATCTTTTGAATACGTCCAATTAGCCAGTTCACAGTGCACACAATCTCATATAATTATGAACTTCATAGGACGAAATATCACCCATGTTCTCCTTTTCTTTGTATTCCAAACAAGCCTTTTCCCCTACTCTTTTAAGTTTCTCCTTTGGCTCTTTTCAGACCCTGACCTCATCCTCCTTTTGGTAAGCCAATCTACCTGATCTTTGTTTTCGAGTGTCTTCCATTTATTGATGGTGAATAGTGTCTGCTTATAGAATTCATCTCATTTAGACTGTTGGCCGATTTCAGTTTTATGTTTGTGTACTTCCGTAAACAAATATAGAAAAACCCAACCTTTTAGCTCACTCAATGTTATAAAGGATACGTTCTTTAGCAATTTAGATCTGGTCACTGGTTGAAATCGATAATTATTTAATCTGTTTTTTTTTCTCCTTTTTCTTCCCTTGAAGGTTAGTTTTGGGATACTGGAGTTTCATTCATTGGTGAAAAGATGAAAGGAGCTGTGCTGGTGGCTATTGCTGCTTCAATTGGAAACTTTCTGCAAGGATGGGATAATGCTACCATTGCCGGTACCTTGATTATCTTTCTTCTTTATGAAATTATATAGCTAGAGGGAATGACTACAGAATGTGAATGAAGTAAAAAATGTCCATTTCTAAAACAAATCCTTTCTTCGGCATGTTGTGGTAGTTTGTGCCCAGAGGATCTCTAGTTGTAGGGATTCATTTTATGGGGTAATTGAATTTTTTCATGGTTGGATCCCAAATCATTCTTTAGTCACCCCATCGTGTCTGATTTCTGCAAATGTCTAGTTTTACGATTGACTGTAATGTATAAATCCTTTATGTTCTTCCCTTTTCGTTATCAGGGGGTATTGTTTACATCAAGAAAGACCTAGCTTTGGAAGCTACTGTGGAAGGTCTTGTGGTGGCCATGTCACTCATTGGAGCCACAATTATCACAACATGCTCGGGGCCAATATCAGATTGGCTTGGTCGGCGTCCAATGCTTATAATATCATCAGTTTTATATATTTTAAGTGGCCTGATAATGTTGTGGTCACCCAACGTCATTGTCCTATGCATTGCAAGGCTATTGGATGGATTCGGCATTGGTCTTGCTGTTACACTTGTCCCTGTTTATATTTCTGAGACTGCCCCATCAGACATAAGAGGATTGTTAAATACTCTTCCACAATTTAGTGGATCAGGTGGCATGTTCTTATCATATTGTATGGTGTTTGGAATGTCATTGATGGAGATGCCGAGCTGGAGAATAATGCTTGGAGTTCTATCGGTTCCTTCTCTTATCTATTTGGGATTAACGGTGTTTTTCTTGCCCGAATCTCCTCGGTGGCTCGTCAGTAAGGGAAAGATGCTCGAAGCAAAAAAGGTTCTCCAACGACTACGAGGCCAAGAAGATGTTTCAGGTTCATCTTTTCATTGCTTGCTTTCTTGTGCATGATTAGATACATGTGTGCATGAGTCTACTCTTTCCCTTTGGTTTTTGGAAATGTTCTTCAGTGCTTCTACTTTGCATGCTTTCTTTTGCTTGTTGGTAACACAATTTTCTTCAAGTAGTATTTGTGCGAGAAATTAATGCATGGTTATTGTTGTCTGCATTTAAATGCAGTATAATTTGTGGGACAAAAGGTTGATAATATGTCTACTTTCCATGATAAATACCTCTCTGGCTTACTTTATTTCCCTTTATTCTTCCATGTGCATATTACATTTAAGAACACTAGTATGTGGAACAAATACTTTATGCATATTAGGATTTGTTTAGCAGTTATGAAGAAGTGCTGCTATTATTAGTTTAATCTTTGCTGTTATACACAGAGAAGGATTTTCATGACTATAGGTGAATAAAATCCAAAAGCACATGATATCAAGGAATAACTTTCTTTAATTAAGAATATGAATCTCTCTCTCTCTCTCTCTCTCTCTCTCTCTCTGTTTGTGGTGTGTTGGGTTATTGTATCTGTGTGATTAAGAAGTTTGTGCTTAACTTCTTAAATATCTTATTTCTGGGATAATGCCACGTAATGTGATAATAGAGGGAATGTTCTATGAATATAGTGAAGAGCGAATAATTGAAGGAGCATACTAGATCATTGAAGGAGCATTCTAGATCATGGATAGGCTTTACATGGTGGTTTGCAATTGATGACTGTCTTGACAAAGACGTGTACATAACATCTTTAGATAAAATAATCTTAAATTGTCCTCGTATATTATGAAAGATGTATTACTCAAACTATGCCTTCTTTATTAATCAATCAAATCTGATGTAGATTTTTTGTTGTTCGTTTTTAGATCTTTCGTCCTCTAAGATATTGACTGTTTGCAGTATTTAATACTAGTATGTTTCTCATGAGAAAATTAAAAAGCATCCCTGCTATATACCCATCGATAAAGTGTATGAGGGAAGATGTTAGAAACTTAGAACTAATGGAATCAGTAGCTGCAATACAGTAAACACTATGTATGGAATGGGATCCGTACCTTGATGTGTATTTGGAAAGTTTCCAGCACTAGGAACGAATTCTAAGAAATTATTACTTGAGACAGAAATGGGTTATTATGTCTAGATTGGCAAATTTATTTTTTTAAGCTACGCCATTGTTGAGGTACATGATAACTTAGACGTTTAGCTTTTAGCGTCAGAATGCTAGAAGGGTGAGTTTGTGTAGCCTTGTAAAAGATTCTTTTTCTCTTTCCTTTTCTGCGAATTACTAACAAGTATTATGTCTTCTACAGGCGAGATGGCTTTGCTGGTTGAAGGTCTTGGAATTGGGGGTGAAACATCTATAGAAGAGTACATAATAGGCCCTGCTGATGATTTTGCTGACGGTGGTGAAGCAGCTACTGAAAAAGACAAGGTCAAATTATATGGGCCTCAAGAAGGCCTCTCTTGGGTTGCAAAACCCGCTGGACAAAGTTCTCTTCTTGTTTCTCGCCAGGGGAGCATGGTGAACCAAAGTGTGCCTCTCATGGATCCACTTGTTACTCTATTTGGTAGTATTCATGAGAAGCTCCCTGATACAGGAAGTATGCGAGGGAGCATGCTTTTTCCAAATTTTGGCAGCATGTTCAGTACAACAGATCCTCATATGAGACATGAACAATGGGATGAAGAGAGCCAGCGAGAGGGAGATGACTACCTAACCGAGGCTGCTGGAGACGATTCTGATGACAATCTGCAGAGTCCACTGATTTCACGTCAGGCCACCAGCTTAGAAAAGGACATGGTCCCTCCTGCTTCCCATGGCAGTATCTTGAGCGTGAGGCGTCATAGCAGTATAATGCAGGAAAGTGGAGAAGCTGTTGGCAGCACAGGCATTGGTGGGGGATGGCAGTTAGCATGGAAATGGTCTGAAAAGGGAGAGGCTGGGAAAAAGGAGGGAGGATTTAAGCGGATTTATTTGCATCAGGAGGGCGTTCCTGGATCCCGACGTGGATCCCTTGTTTCTCTTCCTGGTGGTGATGTTCCTGCTGAAGGTGAGTTCATCCAGGCTGCTGCCCTGGTGAGCCAGCCTGCACTTTACTCCAAAGATATTATGGGCCAGCATCCAGTCGGACCTGCAATGGTTCATCCATCTAAAACTGCTTCGAAGGGGCCAATTTGGTCTGCTCTTCTTGAACCAGGGGTTAAGCATGCACTATTCGTTGGAATTGGAATACAAATTCTTCAGCAGGTAATATATGCTTAACATTCATTGACTTTTATTAGTCTACATTCTGCTCGAAGAGGCAATTAAGATTTGATTTGAATAATCCCAGTCATTGATATTGATTTGATTCTCTTTTCTTCTCATGCTTTCGGAAACTTTCATCTTCTTTCCGTTCTTATTTATTTCTACTGTTCTCCCATTTGGAAACTTTGAAGAAATCCAGTAAACAAAGACTTTGTTAAGAATTCATAGAAATAGGAAGTATGATTCTTTTTATCAATAAGCTAGTAGTGAGTTAATAGTGTTGATTTCCGTGTGAACTATATGACTCTCTTGATAAGAACTCTCTGGCTAAGATGCGATTATTGGCCGATTTATTCTCTATGATAATCTTCCTTCTTTTGAATTGGATTTGCAATTCAATGAATCTTTGGCTAATAGTAGAGTTTCCAACTAAGAATCTGTAATGCTATTCTATAACTGTCTTGAAAATACTTGTGTAATTTGGTGATCAGGATAGTGGACTGACACTCTTTTTGATGATGTGAAATTCTGAACATGGAGACTAACTTTTGCTTAGAAATAGATGTAAAGGGGAAGAAGTAATAGCTGAAGTTTTTATCCAAATTCACCTGCAGTTTTCTGGAATAAATGGAGTCCTCTACTACACTCCTCAAATTCTTGAACAAGCTGGTGTAGAAGTTTTACTCTCAAATTTGGGCATCAGTTCTACTTCTGCATCATTCTTGATAAGTGCATTCACAACTTTCTTGATGCTCCCCTGTATAGGTGTAGCCATGAGGCTCATGGATGTTTCCGGAAGAAGGTGAGATTGACCGCAGCCAATATTTTTTTTTAGCATTTTTAATTATTCTCTTATAGATTGACCGCAGCCAATATTTTCCCTTATTCATAAACTTTATGCAAGTCACAAGAAAATTCTAATGTATCATTGCATTAAATGTTATATGTATGAACAGATCTTTCTGCACCCACATAAATATAAGTTTTGATATACACGTCTTTGTTATTCATCCATACCATAGATAACGACTTCACAAGTAGATGTGAGTCGTGACGATGATTATCATCTATATTTACATGTCATGGAACAAACTCTGACAATGAAATTACCCTAAAACATTTGGTGGAAGTCATATTGTAGGAAAGCACTGATGTCCATATCGATAAGTCTGAGTTTTAGTAAATACCTTCGAATCTATAGAGAAATACTGATGTCAGCAAAATAAGTACATCTCCAATCTCTATATACAAAATTCCATCTGTGTTTCTGGTGTTCTTTGCACGTTGTTCTTTTGGGAACTCATAATTGTTTCTTCAATGTTTATATCCTGTTTGTTTTGAATTTACAATATATGTTTCTAGCTAACACACTTCTTATTGCAGGCGACTACTACTCGTAACAATCCCGGTGCTAATAGTTTCACTAGTCATTCTGGTCATTTTTGAACTTGTTGAAGTGAACTCAGTTGTGAATGCAGCAATATCAACCGCATGTGTTGTGGCTTATTTCTGCGTCTTCGTGACGGCCTACGGACCGATACCAAATATCCTCTGCTCTGAGATTTTCCCCACAAGGGTCCGAGGCCTCTGCATTGCCATCTGTGCCCTTGTATACTGGATATGTGACATTATAGTCACCTACACACTGCCTGTGCTTCTCAATGCATTAGGTCTAGCTGGCATATTTGGCATTTACGCCGTTGTATGTGCTATCTCCTGGATATTCGTGTTTCTGAAAGTTCCAGAAACCAAAGGAATGCCGCTTGAAGTTATCGCTGAGTTCTTTTCGGTTGGGGCCAGACAAGCTGCCGCTATAAAGAATGAGTGATTTTGACAAGTTTGATGGGTTTTACCAGACTTTGGTTCAAAAAGAGAATGTCATTTGCAAGGACCGGAGATTTTTCACTCACTGTTCACTTGATAACTGAGAGAATGAGAATATTCAGCTTGTGATTCAAACAAGATGAGTAATGACCAATTTTTCTCCCCCATTCGAATTTTGGTTCATGAAGTATGTATTATAACAATTGGTATTATTTGATATTTATTTTGTTAAAAAGTGGTGTAGAGATGGTTGATTTATGATTATACCTTGTTCTTGTTAAAGGGAATTGCAATAAACATCTCTCAAGTAAAACACCAGACCAAAATATAAAGGTCTTGATAATATATTGAATTTGGCAAGCACTTGTGTTCTTTAAATTTAAAGGATGGCATACTTAACTGTTGAATCTCATGAGATGTGATAGTTCGTATGAGAAAGTTATGTCGATAACCACAATATACTCATTCTCACACAAGAAGATCGTGGTTTGAATCATAGTATTTTTCAATCTGTAAAACTGGAACTTCAACAAAAAAAATAAATAAAGAAAGAAAATATAAAATGTAACCCTTCAACTTTGCCTCAATATTAAGATCCCTCAACTCCCTAAACTTCAAAGTCTTTCATAGAAGCACGTCAACTTCATTACTCTGATAGTTTAACTGTCTATCGAGCGTTAAAACGAGCATGTGCCATGCACGTGTCATATTGCTGTCATATTTCCTTTCTATATGCCCCCTTCTCTTTTCCCAACTAAATCCAACATGTCCCTTTTCTCTTTTCCCAACTAAAACAATAAGCACAGAAAGTATCAAGGAAATCAGGGTTACTTCTACATTAACCACATCCTGGAATGGTCCCCTAAATTGTGGTCACAATAAAGTCTCACACATTCTGACATTCAGTTGCAAGTGAGTCTAGTTAACTTGATAATATGCAAACCAAATAGTTCCCTGAATTCTGATGTATATTTCCATTAAGCTCCTAAAAGAACCACATGATTTTGTAAAATTTTCATAGCAAAATTATTATTACAAATAGAAGTGATCTACAAAATAATCTGTTCCGCGCCTAATGACTGAAACTCCCAGAAATAATTCAAACCCTTTGTTTTCTTACAAGTCAAATCTCAGGTTCCATTTGCCGTTGACGTCTACGTTTAGTGTCCAGTTGTTTTCTCTCAGCTGCGCATATGGTACCTGTACAAAAGTTCCAATAGATCAATGGCATAACATAATTGATGATTTTCAGGTTTTTACTCCACGTAATATGATGCTGGCAGGCTAAAAATGTGATACTATGAACCAAACATAACTTATTCACAAAACAAAACCTGCAATCCATGAAATAAACACACTAATAAGTAAGTCAGGCAGCTTTTGATTCTAAGAAGTTTTCATAGAATTTACTATGCCCTTCTCTTAAATGATTAAGGTATATGGTCAAACGATAACAATCTTTTAGGAAGATGAAAGCAGCTAGAACTCAGAAGCGAAACAGAAACTTAATTTGCATAAGATCAAGGCACACAACTAGGAACGAACTCTCCGAAAAAGTAACAAATACCACTCATATATTATTATCATTGTTAGTGGGAAATTTAAATTATTGTCGCACTCCAATATTTAAAAGCTTAAGCTGTTGGTTTGAATTAATTTGATTAAAAACACTTCACCTGATCAAAAATTTCATAACCAAATTTGAGTCTAACATCTTGATCCTTCAGGAAGTTGAAAATGCTCCAAGAGAATTCAGCAGCTCCTCTAGGCTTCCTCTGTGAAGACAGAATAGAAAAAGTTAACATATCAAACTCTAAAGTCTAAACATTTACATTTCAAGTAGAAAGGTCCAAAGGATATGAATAAGAAGAACCAACCTCCTTAAACTCTTTGTCAACGTCACATCTTCCCTTGATATTAAAGCTTAACAAACCATCAGTGGTCACAGGAAATGACTTTTTTCCTCTTACAAAATAATGTATCTTTCGAAGTCTATTACAATGCAGTCCCATACCAAGGTTTGCTGAGAACTACAATTGATTTAAACCATAAAATAATAATTTGAACAACACTACAAATTTACATAATGGAGTTGTTCATGAAGATCAACGTTATAGCAAAACAAACACATACATCTGGGAAAAAGTGTCTAATGACAGCAGTAAATCCAGTGGGAGCTCCAATTCTTGTATCTAGCTCTCCGTGAACCTTGAAGTACCAAAGGACACGAAATTGCTCAGACTTTTCAAAAAAATCAGAGTGTACTGTTTGTTTACCCATGGGAAAGTAAAATTCAAGAGAAAATGTACTCGCGAGAATAGAAAAGATGGTTTTGGGGTAAGGAAAGGGAAGGAAAGCGAGAGTACCTGCAAGTGGGTTTTGGAGTCGAGAGGAAACTTCTCTTTGGCATGGATTCTTAATGCTTTGGAATCTCCGGCATACCTGAGAGAAGTTTCCATTGATGCTCCACCCGAGAGAGCTGCACAGTCCAATCCACAGTCTACTCTGCTCTATCTCTATCTAATAACCTTTACCCTAAAAACTTCAAATGCTTCCATCTTTCTTTTATCCTGGACGGTGAGTTGAAAAAGGCAGAGAGTTCCTCGTCCAACCAATCATACGCTGACACGTCATAAAAGTTTAAGCCTTCAACCGTTCAACTTGACCCTTGCCAGTGTGGCTTTGAGCAACATTTTTCCAGTCCTACTGAATTTTCTATTGTACGTTTTCTTAAGTTACAAATTTAATGTGAATAAAATTAGAATTCACGAATTCATGTCTTAATCCGTGTATCAACTTATATTGACATTTTACATTTTTATTTCCTTTCAAATTATTCAATTTATTTACGTTCAAGATTTAATTTAAAACGTATAAACCTCAATTTAAATGATTATAAATCTATTTTTCTCCTCTATTTTAAGTTACAATATATCTATTTTTCTCATTTCTATTTATTTTTGTATCTAATGTGATAGATGATATCCCTCTCATTTAATGATCTCGGGTGTGAATTTGGTACAGAAAGACGTGCATCTATTCTAAACTTTTTGGACAAGTAACATAGTTCCGGAAGTCCGTTCCTTTATGTCTTCACTGGGCAATGTGTCGTAGATTGGTATATGATGCTGCGATGGTAAAAATCAATTCAATAACAATTTAGGAAAGAAGAGACCGAAGTTGGGACATCTATGGGGAAAAATGAAAAAAATTTGAATTTTTAGATGTATAATTCTATACAAAAAAAATAGATGACGATCCATTATATCCTACTAATCAACATAATTAAGGTCCACTTAGCAAATCACGGCCGCCAAAAGCCTGATGTTCCCGCGGAAGATCAATGGTGGCATTAAAATTTGCTGTCTGAGATGGAGCTCTTTCTGCTTCCACATTATTAGATTTTTGCTGACTTGCATGAGGATGTGCAGCCGGAGAATTCACCGGCGAGTCACCGGGGCTTCCACCCAAAGTCCGAGTAGGTGATCTTCCCCTCCCTTCATTCGTCTTTTTCACAGCCTTTTTATGCCACTGCTTTAACGCCTTTGATGTTTGTTCATCAAATATTGACTGCTTCATTGTTGACCCCATCTACGATTAAGAAAGCAAAGTACCCTCTCATCAGAGTATTCACAAGTATCCAAATAATAGATCAAACAGCCTTTATCTTCCTAATGAATATCGGTATGTTGTTTTCATTGTGTGACAATGTACCTGAGTAACTAGAGCATATAGTGGAAGTGTGATGTAGCTGCATAGAAATTGAACTCCTACCCTGCAAATATTTTCAGAGCAGAGTGAAAATGGCATCCAATGGCCGGCCTTTCAGATGATCTAGAAACGAAATAGGATCATGACTTACCCAAGGGTGATTCTCAAGATAAGGAGAGTGAAGTTCTCATGAAAGCATGATCTTAAGCCAAATTCATACTTTACCAGCAGGAAACCATTTTAGATAACTTAAAAAAATTTAAAAAAAAAAGGAAAGGAGCCTTGAGAGAAATCGTGTTCTTACCCATATCCAAAAGAAATATGTTAGCTCGAATGCATTCTGAAAACAAATGTTATATAATCAAACTATCAGAAAAACAAGATAGAGATTATGCCATGAAATATAGTAGTCCTATAAATAAATGGAACTCTACCACAAATCATTAATAGAAGAAAGTTGAATACCTGAAAAAGGACAAAATGAATGAGATATAGAACCAAATGGGGCCAACTAAACCAAAAATGTCTGTCAGAGACTTGAACAAGAGGTATCCCTTGGACGACAGCATGCCTTTCTTTGATTTCAAGTGCCATTTGTGTTATAATCGCTTGAAGCTTTGTTCCAACTGCTAAGATAACCTTTTTCAAATTAAATGATTAGTCCTACTCAAGTAACAGGTGGTGAAATGAAATCAGATGATCTCTTGAAACAATTATCTTACAAGTAGAGGAAATATGGAGACCCAGAACATAGCCTGCCATCCTGACAAATAGAGTACCAATTGTATCATTAAGTAGAAGCACCACCCAAGATGATGAAGAAGAAATACAAGAACAAGAACTAACCACTGACATTGACTAGCAGAAAAAGCACCACTGAAGCCCATAATAGTGGACTGAATGAAGATATAAGCACCCAAAGATTATATGGAAAAGGGACATCAGTTCACAATTTAACCCAAGAATACTGCCAATTAGAGATTTAGATAATTAATGAGGAAAAGGTCTCGGCGATTTACCTGATTCCGACGACTACCTTAAAATCATCTTCTAGTGACCTTTTTATATACTTTTGAAAGTCAAATTTACTACCAGATGCTAAATGAACCTATAAGAATGAAAAAATTGATTGGCAATGGAATTTATCCAAACTTGATGCTAACCCAACATGCACCAACTTAACTCACAGTAATGAATCCATGTCGCAGGGTCAAGTAATCAGCCTTGCGAACAGACCTGAAGAATTGTCGAAAGAAACAGACCTGAAAACTCAAATAATGGGGAAAAATGAAATATCAATTCCTATATCCAGTTGTAATTTAGAAATTAAACTAGCAGAGCCTGATGGAAATAGAATGATATGAAAACAGAAAAGTTACTGATTTCTTACAAAATAAAAGGATAGAGTAGTTTTAGTCCAGAAACTGGTATGGTCTCTTACAAAAGATGTCTCATGAGTAAGCCTGAACCTTGTAGGATCTGAATATTAGCACCATAAGAATAGAGAGAAATTAAATCAGCATCAGGAGTAGAAGTAGAGGCTACAACTTCTATAGCTCAGAGATGTCATACTAGGAGATAACTAGCGGGTTGAAAGTTTAACAAATAAAATTTTCGATTACTGACCAATTGTTATTGTTAGTCATACCATTCATGAGTTCATGATCCTCAGTAGTCTCTCTTTCCCAAACTTTCCACCCACGGATCTGCATAAGAAATAGAAGTTAATTTCACAACTAAGTACACAACAAAATAGAAAGACCCATGATTACATTTGATAGAGAAACCGAGTGCAACACACCTTTAATCTCCCAAGAGTCATAGTTATGGCACTATATAACACATGGAAGACAGCTAAGAAGAAGATGAAGATGTGCAACTGATGTAAACCATTCACAGAGATAAGAGGAACATAACCCTATATTACAAGAATTAAGAACCCAATCAGTCATATAATCTTGAAAGAGAAAGATTTTCATTTGTAACTTCTGATTATTTACATTAATTGTTAGCGCTGATTTGAAGCATTGAAGTGAAAAGATTTAAAAATCACCAGAAAGTGGCATCTGATAGAATTAAAGTGACAATCGGAAACCTATTCCGATTTGGATTTGAAGATTCATTGAAAGATCGGGAAGGTGAAAACCAACTCGGTAACATACCATTTTGCACTCTGAAGATGAGCCACCACCAGCCAGAATTCTATGCTCATAAAATAAAAGCCTGCGATGGGGTTCCTCCTTACCCTTCGCAGGCTCATAAGTTGGTTCATGATTTTGATAATTCTTACTGGGACATGGTAACATCGTGTCTGCAGACTTTATAGGAATGCATATCCTAGAAATGTAGCTTTGCCCAAAAGTTAAAAGCAAAGAAATGAATCCTAAAACCATAAGCTCTGCGCCCAGGGGAAGCAAAATGACGTAACAAAATCAGTCAAATAGACCCAAATTTGACATGAAAAGGCAAAATTCAGGACCAATGTTTGGTATTTTTACCTCCTTTTACTTTCTGAAGCGCTTCAAACAGAGCTCTCTTTTTCCTTTCTTGAAACAACTGAAAAGAAAAATGAAGATCTGAAAAAGATTGAACAAGAGAATATAATGAATCATGACCCAAATGATCGGCCTGTCTATTTCTCATTACAATGGGTCAACTTAGAGGATTAAAATCAGAGAATTTGCAGAAATATTCACGTAAAATGCACCATCAAATTTTTTTTCCAAAGCGCCAAGAGCCAACAACATGCATTTAGTCCTTCCAAGTATAAGAATTAAGTCCATGCAAATTAGCTTTATTACTTGACACATCAAGCGTACCTCTCCAACCCTATGAAGAACTTTCTCGAGGATTATAGAAATGAGGACAATGACAGCACAAACAGCGGCGACAGCCCATGTTGGCGTCTGATCTAGCTCCCTTGCTGGAGTGGCCCCTTCTCCACCTCCCGCCATTATTATTTAAAAGAACAAAAATGAGTTTACAAGAAGAATCCACGGATTCAGAAATGAATACCAGTGATAATCATCCACCTCAGGTGTGATGTGACATTCTTAATTTGTTTTCTTGGGATGGAGAAAAAGGATAGAAGTGATGTCTGAAGGTGAGAAGTTGTGATTTGATTTTCTATTTCGATGACAATTTTAAGAAAATGAATAAGAAGAAAAAGAAGAAGAAGAAGAGGAAGAAGAAGGAGATATGTGGAGACGAAGAGATTTGCTGTTAGCATTTGAAAATGTCTGTGATGAGTTTTCCATTTGGGGAATCAGTTAATGAGAGTGTTAATAGGGATTTTCAGCTAAAATTTAGATCATTCTACGGCCATTACCAAAGCTTCCAAGAATTCGCATGCTATGAAAGAGGGGAGCAAACTTTAAATTGAACTCTTTTAACTATGCGTGGGTTACACGTGTTAAAAAAATCAACAATAATAATAAATAATATGTATAAAATATAAATAACATGATTTTTGAGAATTGATCATAATATGAAAATATAGAGAATAATTAAGAGAAAGAATAAGAGAATAAAGACACTAAGATTTATGTTGAAAACTCTTAAAATGAAACAAAATCACTGAAAAATTTTGATAGTATTTCACTATGAAAAAAGAGTTTACAAGGCTAATGTTTCTTATGAGTGTTGAAAGTTGTTCTCTTTGAAGTTACATCTGCCTCTATTTATCGATTTTCATATAATCTGATACAGCTTATATAATTTGATTAATAGTATCAATAAAATATTACTCTGAGATTCAGTTGATCAACATTGATAACTTAAGTGAATCTTGGTCGTTTCAATCCAATGGTCTTGATTAGTTTCTATTTGGATTGTCACGTCATCAATCTATGTACTTTCATCTGATTGGTTTGTTCTTCATAACCGCTTAATTGATCCTAAAGTTCTCGCTCTATCTTCTCTTCGATAGAGTCTTTGGTCTAGATCTTGCCACGTATCATGTGAAATTTTACCTGTACAACTACACATAAAAGTGCTTTGATCACTTTCTGACTTGTTATGTCAAACACTAAAAATTCAATTTATTAAAGTTTGATGATTTTTTTTTGTAAAAGGTTTTGTGTTGCTATACAGAGTTAATAACTTTTTTAATTAATATCTTAGTTTGACATGTTCTCAGATACTGTAATTTGGTTGTTAATCGTATTGTGAAACTGACCTCTACTTCGGTTCCTTACCGTATTTGGTTTGATGTGATTCCTCCTAGTGTTTTGATTTGGTACTTATATTGACTCTTGTTAATTAGTTTTATTATTGCTATTTTGTTGATGGATTTTATAAAGCCTTACCCACAGCTACAACTATTGGCACTTCTCTCAAAAAGATAAAAAAGATTTGAACTATTAATTTCAATGTGAAATTAATTCACGTATTCAATTCTTTGATGTAATTCGATTTATTTAAACTAATTTATCTTTAATTTTTTACAAATCATATATTTTTATTAATTAGAATAGTAAATATGATTTTGGTAGAGAGGATATCATGGAGTCGTATCAATTCAGAATTTCATATAATAGTGATACCATGTGTCAAAAAATGTTTTCCCCTCCTAGTCTCATTATATATACTACAGACTTAAAATTTCATATAATAGTGAGGACATGTATCAAAAAATATTTTCCCCTCTTAATCCTATTTATATATACTATAGACCTAAAAAAATGTAAAAACAGGTTTGAAGTATTAACTGCAATATCAAGTTATTAACTTATCCAATTATTTACAAAATTCAATCTATTTAAACTAATTTGTCTCTTAATTTTTCACAATTAATATATTGTTGATAATTGACATGATAAATGTGAATTTGATAGAGAAAATATAAAAAACTTATCAATTTGAAATTTCATATAATAGTAAGGATAATTTGTGTCAAAATATTTCTCCCTCATACACCCATTTAAAAATAGTAGTGAAAATTTAATATAAATATAGATACAAAAAATGGCAGAATAATCACATTTCCACGTTGACAGTAAAAATGGCTGTGTAATTTGATAACTAAATTATTTATTCCCGTCATTTTTATAAGAAAAATGAACATTTTTGCAATCCACAACTGTTTT
Source organism: Datisca glomerata (assembly GCA_003255025.1). Classification (NCBI taxonomy): domain Eukaryota; kingdom Viridiplantae; phylum Streptophyta; class Magnoliopsida; order Cucurbitales; family Datiscaceae; genus Datisca; species Datisca glomerata. The sequence continues at coordinate 2,126,348 of QANY01013250.1, read as the reverse complement.
TGACATTTTCGTAATTCTTCTTAAAAAAATAAATGTGATATTCGGATCCCTTTAATGGACCATGGCCCATTCATGGTGATGGCCCAACTAATGGAACGTGCAGCTCAGGTTTTTCTTCTTTTAGGAAAAATTACGGATTCACGAGACCGTTATTAAAAGAATGGCTCTAAACTTTTTTTTCACAATTATTCCATTAATTTTATGAAATAAATTATTTTTTCAGTTTTGTCCCCTATTACACGTAATAAATATTATTGAATGTAATAATGTGGGGACAAAATCGTAAATGACCATTTTTGCTAAAAAAATTGTAAGAGTGTCCTTTAGCTACTTTAATGTCTCAGAATCCACTATCCAACCCACTATCCGCGACCAACAACAATGAAGCTTTGCTTGAAGAAGCGAACTCCAAAAAAAGAGTACGTTAAGATTATGAAATCACTTAGTCGAAGGATCAGATCTTGGCTCGATATATCGCAGACGAACCCACTCGGCCACTCTCCCCTTCTCGGGCTGAGGCCCTTCTCAATCAATCAAAAAGCTTATTTCTTTGATGATGAATCAGCTGGTGATCTTTCAAATGTTGCCTAATCTCCCAACATGCTAAAAAATTGAGAGCCGCCTAGGCTTGGTAGTACACCGGTCGCCAGCCCAACTTGGAATGTAGCCTGCGCTAAGCAGGGAGAGCTCTTCTTTAACCATACCAATCCTACACTCATTTCTCCTATTCTTTCTTTGCCACTTCTTGGCCTTTTGTTTTGGGTACAAAATTTCAGGGGTTACAAACCGAGTTGCCCATGGGAAGGAGCATGTGAATGAGAAGGACCTTTAGGAAAATAGTTAGTTTTTTCATAGTAAACTTCTGAGCGAGAATCATCTTGCCTTAACCTGTCCCCAGACAGCCACTGGGATTGCTAAATGCTCCGAGAGTTGTTTCTAGGTTGGGGTCGCTTCGCGCAAGACATTGCTTAGGACCAACGAGTCACACTATCGCCATGCCGACCATCAAATACGAGATAGGACCCCGAATCGAAAGATAGATAGATATCGAAGTGGACCAGCGAATGAGTCTACCAGCCGTCTATTTTGTATCATACTATCGGATATTGTTATTGGAGTGTATAAAGTTGTATTGTATAAAGATACATGTTGAATATAAATCAATCGAAATATATTTTCATATTCATATATGTGGGTGTGTGTGTGTGTATATATGTATCAATTATATATATGTACGGTTAATGTACATAGTGTCTCAATTCTATTTCTTTGCTTCATCTATTTATTGACAACGAGTTACATTTACGTACCATAAGTGCTAATTTTGACATGTTTGGGACGATGGAAGAAATAACTAATTGATTAGTCATTCTACTATAGGCATTATTTTTTCTTTCGAAAAAAGAATTAAGAAATACTCATGCTAACCATTCGAGCAGATGAAATTAGTAATATTATCCGTGAACGTATTGAGCAATATAATAGAGAAATCAAAATTATAAATATCGATATCGTACTTCAAGTAGGTGATGGCATTGCTCGTATTTATGGTAGTGATGAAGTAATGACATGTAAATTAGTAGAATTTGAAAAGGGTACTATAAGCATTGCTCTAAATTTAGAATCAAATAATGTTGGTGTTGTATTAATGGGTGACGGTTTGCCGATACAAGAGGGAAGTTTTGTAAAAGTAATCAGAAGAATTGCTCAGATACTCGTAAGCGAGACTTGTAGTTTTTCATTTTATTTATCAAATATACAATTCTAGAGACGGTGAGATTAGTTGGACGCAAGCTCAAATACCCGCTGCTTTATCCAAAAAAAAACAGTAGGATTTGTCTTTTATGACTTTATCAGAGTTAACAATGTTTTTATTTTCCTATCCTAACCAAGTGGGGGAAGGCTGGATTGGCGCATCTACAAGTTGAGAGTGTGCTCGGGCAAGTGGGCTATCCAGAACTACTAGTGTAACGGGATTTGCCTGCAATACGAGTAAGGGGAATGGAACTCTTGTTTGAGAACCAGTTGAATGCTTCTATAGATAAACTACCATGACACTTGCTAGTGTTGTAATGTTGGAAGGAAGCGCTGCCCTTTTGTACTGCGGGGTGGATTCAAACGAGTGCATTTATACAATGGGTTAGCAACAATATGAACGAGATACTTGTCTAGATAAGAAAGAAAAAAGCTCAAAATCTGAGTTAGAAAAGAGAGAACGTAGAGAAAAACAAGCTCTAATTCTATTAAATCTGGAATGACAAGAAATTTTCTAACTTCAGTTTCTCATTGCTGCAATCTAGAGGAGAACTGATTTTGTTGTTGGTAATCACTGGGAACAAATACAGGAAGCTGTCCACCCCTCTGTGATCTACCTTGTTGATAATAACTTAATGTAGAACCTCTATCTACTCCAGCAGCAGCCACAGTACTATTGCTATTTCTCGTGCTTCTGTTCATCTGTTCATTCACTACCGGTCCACCGAAAAATATAGACTGACCTGTGTGCATGAGTTCTGTTACCGGAATCTGAGAAGACGATGATGAGGAGACAAAACGCCCAGCTTCTTGATCCCAAAACACGGAGTTGTTCTTCTGTCGTGTTTTTGTCACGTTTTCATTCCCTTCACTTTGATTGGCTGACGAGGGAGATTCATAAGCAGACGATTGATAGACGGGATTGAAATGATCTCTGTTAGGAATTTGATGCTGAAACGGTGAAGTTGCCATAGTGGAGACATGAGGACTGCTAAAGTTACTAATACTGTGATGGCATGCTTCAATGTCTTCCTTACTGGCACGACTTGGAGGATACGAGCTTTTTGAAGGAGATAACCTCAAAGTCCCGGTTCTAGTGTTTCTACTGTAAAATCCATGATCGGTACTCATCGGACTGCTTCTTCCGCTCACATTGCTACTGGATAATTGATCAGCATCGTATGGGTAATGTCTTGACCCCATTGGACGAAGTACAGAAGATGATGCTCTAGCTTTTGCACCCGCTTTAATTGCTTCATTAGAATCTAATTTTGCGAGTTTCCATGCACTAATTCGGACTGGTCGCTGGTTTAGTTTTTGGCCGCCTGATTGTACGGCATCTGGATCTATAGTAGATGGCAAACGTCCTGGCTCCAAATGTGGTATAATTTCATCCTGATTTCAATATTGATCATTAGAAAAGTAATGTAAATTTCAAAAGTTCAAAAGCTATCCTAATAGAGTACTGTGAGTCTACCTGGTGGTCCATGAAGATTCTAGGAGGGGTACACCAAGCACCTTTATAAGGCAAGCTCATTCCAACTGAGCTTCTCCCGCTTACGGCAGTCACAGCAGAATTGGTTGGTGAATAAGGCAGACTCTGTTGATCACCCCCATCTATAGATGGTCCTGGAGCTTCACTTTGGGTTCTCATGGCAACTACATACTCATATGTTGTTATACCCTGCATGAAAAATAAACTCCTGTCAGAGAGAGAGAGAGAGAGAGAGAGAGAGAGAGAGAGAGAGAGAGAGAGAGACTTTCTTCAAAGTACATACACACCTTTCGGATCAATATAATGTGAAAAAAGAAAAGTTCTCCCAAAGGTACAGTCGCCAGCAAGGAAACAGCAGTGCATAGGGCCTGTCATAATCCAAAGATTTTATTTTCTGTGATTAGGAATGTAGAGATTAAACGAACTGCAGCTATAGTCATTTTAAGATTCCCCTGAAAAGAAAATATCATAACACTGGAAAAATATTATTTCTCAAAAGGATTCAGATTATAAAAGCACAAATAACTATGAATATTCAAAATGCTGTTGCTGATCAATCAACGACTTCCATCAAAAGAAGTAAAAATAAAACGTACACATCGGAATAAAATGCATATATCAACAGAATATAGCCAAGCCTGCATGAGATTAGTTCCTTTTTTCCCCATGGACTGTAAAAAAACGTAGTTGATTTGGCTAAGAAATGTAAACCAGTCGTAGCTAGATCCTGCGATTCATATTTCATACACCATCTACACAGCCCATCAGCCTTCCAATAAACAAAAACGATATATCAGTTAATAAGGCATGTGATATACCACCACAGTAGCAAATGGAGGCCGGCTGAATCCAACTCCAAGCTTCTCACTTATCTGAATTTCTGTTTCCTTTTTATCAACAAAACATCGAACAAGGACAGCAATACCAACTCCGCATTCAACAATAAGCTGAGAAGCACATCCGTGAGTAAATGGTAAGCAAGAATAAGTTAGTACAGTCTTTAAAATCCCAAGAGAAAGCAAAACTTACCCAAAGAAGGCTTGCTGCCATTAGGCATACAAATGTGATATAGTTTTTCCTCCCCACGCAATTATTTAACCACTGCAGCTTGGACGAGAAAACCACTAGTTATGACCATAATAGTGAATAAATAAAGAATAAGACATCCCTGTTTGAGAACATCATGAAGACAAATTACAAACTATAGAGTTAAATAACAATACGATTGACAAGCAGACAGGCAACTAAATGCATATACCCAATTATGCCATGAGATTGCCCAGATGAGATCATTGAATTATAAGGACGAATATGTAGAGCTACTTACACGACAATGATGATCAAATCCATCAACACATTTATCACAACTTCTACAATGTTTGCTGAACTTGCGTACCTAAAACAAACAAACATAAACACCAAATGACCTCAAATTACATCAATTTCTCACTTCGGTATGTACAAGAGACTACATGTAATCTAGTTTCAACTGAAGAGCATCATTGAGCATGATGCTTCAAAAGTGAATGCTTTCACTTTTGACTGGCAAGAAAATATTTCGTCATTAACCCAAAATAACAAGACAAGAAATCGAAATCTGTCTTGCTTTTTAGCAGAAAATAGAAATGAAATTCCATTACGTATAGTAGTTTACCATGTAAAGTCTGAAAGAATTATAAACATGCCCCCATGAGTGATCTTGCAATATGATAGCAGAAAATTTAGAAACATTCAATTTTCTGGGAGTATTCATGTTAATGTCAATGTCAAATTACTGAGAAAAATTCATGTCAGTATACATATCCATGTGCATGCAAACATATATGCATGTAAGACGAGGGGTATCACTATCAGCTATGTAAAAGTAGATTGTGTTTAAGAAATCCTTAATAACTTTTTCCACTGCTAATCCTATACCTCAGCATTGCACAATGTGCAAAATAGAGCATCTTCCTCTCCAGATTGTGGCTGTAGATCTTCATCATTGCGGCAATCTTTTCGAACAAGAAATCCACAAAAAAAGCATCCAATCTTAGAACACCAGCTCGAACCATGTCTATGAGATTTCCCCCCATTCTTTAATCCTATTTTACCGGGTTCTTCGACAGAAGATGCATTTCCTGACATGAAAGTACAGTATGAAGCATCTAAAAGAAACTATCATCCAAGGTGATGGTAAATCTTTAACTCATAACAAATTCATGAGAGACAGAACTGAGTACAATTCTCTGTTTCTTTGAGATCACAGATGCAATTCAAGTGAATAAGTTACACAAAGGCGAGAACTAGTAGAAAAGTTATTCCATGTCGAACTAGTAATATCATATATTAAGATGATCCTAATTATTACTATCAAAAGATGACAGTAACGTCAATATGCTTTTTTTGGACAATAACCTAAATATCTTGTACATAAAAGTCTTATAGCCATTCAAAATACTGATAATATCCTTGAGGATACCAACCGAAAGGTGGATATTCACTTGATTCTTGAGCAGCAAAAATAAAGGAAACAACAAACATAGCAGCTAAAACACTGACCAGTAACAACTGTCTCATTATGTGATTTATAGGTCAGTGTCTTGTCGGCTTCAAGCAGAATTCCTGGGTCAGCTGGATCAATTGCAGTGCATCTAACATAAAGAACAAACACCGCTAGTACCTGAAAGTTGAAATCCCAGCAGTAGGGTAACCACAAAAAAACTATAATATAGATCTAAGCAGAACTCTGAGAGCAAAAGAGGGTAATCTCTTGCTTACCAAGACAGAGTAAACGCCAATTGCAACGTATTCATAGATATCTTTTCCGAGGAAGGGTGCAAAGAATGCGTAATACGCAATAGATAGTAAGAAAAAGACTGTTATAGCCACAACCTGTGCAACATGAAGGAAATTAAAATGAGTATACAAGTAGAGACGGAAGGCATTCTACTAAACCAAAAGGTTTCCTATAGTATAGACAGATCCAACTAACCATACATTTACTTAAGGTAGCAAGAACTAGTAGTTAGATCTCTAATTTACAGTCCACGGCCTTGATAGGAACAGAAGGCATTGACTACACAGGTATACGACTTTAAATTCATATAAGCTAAACTCGATCTTCTAACTGGAGCAAGTAGTCCTAAATGAAATATCATACAAAAGCCCAAGAATATATTTTCCACATCTCTTCGTCCTTAGGGATTTCTAACTTGAGAATGAAACAGTAAAGACAGCGAATACCCAAACCAAGAAAGCGAAGAAAGAAAAGACATGTCGAACGCACATTCACAGACGAAGCGAAGGATGAAATGCAACAAAATGCACGAGTGCCAAAAGGAGAAATTATCGGTGAATGGCATTGAAGATGATAATTAACAGATATACTCCATGTCATCAAAATAAAAATCACATTCTTAGCGGACTATGAAAATACTAAAAATGGACCTGAAAAGTGTGAGCAGGGAGTTCCCATCCATGTCGCCTAGCCATGACAGATTACAAAATCCAAGATCGTTAATCAACAATGTAGACACCAAAAACTCTCCATTGTGAATAAAAAGCAGTTCACAGCACCCCCAGAATGTAAATCTGAAGCAGAGTATAAGAACTACTGGTCCACAACCGTCCTCATCCCCTCCATGATTTCTAACGACGACCCAGATGGTAAAACACAGTTAAGAGGACCCATGAGGTTGATGGAGAGGGTTTAAGAACTCCAATTTATCGATTGAAGAGCGTTGGAAGCGGAAGAAAAATGGGAAAATGGACCAAGGAGAAGAAGAAGTAGAATGGAAAGTGCAAGGACTGGGTTAGACGAGTATTTATTTACTATTTGTGAAGACGTATAATACTTGTGAAGAAGAGAAATATATAATAGCAGCGTTTCACTCAGTAGTTTCTGCGTTTTAATCAGTCTATGAGCCGGAGAGGGTACGTTCGTCTTTTCACTAGTTCTTTCTTTCTATTTGACTCATTTTTGGTAAATTCCAAAAAAGAAAAGAAAAAAAGAGAGGAGAATTTGATAATTTCGGTATTTTTGGTATTTGAAAATCATCAAATTTTTTTCGCATTATACGGAAACTATCTCATATTTTGTCGTTTAGTAGTTTGGTATAAGCGATCAGGACCGTTGATCAAGAGAATCATTTATAGTTGAACGGTAAATCCGGTGATGGAGACCTTTCATAGGTAAACCCAATTGATATTTTCCGTTAAATGGTCAAAATCAATGCAATGTCCCACTCCTTCCTAAACTAAAAATGTGATAAGTGTCAAAGTAATAATTAACTCTGACTTTATGTTATTAAAAAAAGAATAATCCTAAAATTGACTAAATTTTAAATTATTAAGATATATATTAATTATTTATAAGTTGATTTAACATATCATTTAATTTATTAAAATTTAAGGAAATGACTTCAAAAAGAGGAAAATAAAAGCTTTGGTGTTGGTCTAATTTGAAATGTTAATATCAATAGAAGATTGTGATTATTATAATTAGTGGAATGGAGCACAAAACGAACATTTTGATGGTCTCCATATATAAAAATGAAATTTGACCATCTTTTAAAGCATCATAACAGATGTTTTACTAACCAATTTTTTAAAAGAATGAGTGAGAAGAGAGAATATTAATAGACATTGTGAAACTTATCAGTTAGTATTGGCAGTTGTGCCAGCAAAGCTATAATATAGAAGGAGATGTGCTTTGACTTTAAAAAGATGCTTGCTTTGCTGTGCTATGCTATGCTATGCTTGGGGCTAATTGAGCTAGTTGCCTCGACTTTACACTATTTTTTGTAGCCTTCTGTGTTCGTTGAAAGTGGATTTTATTCTCTTGTCTCTCTATAATTAAGTACACATTTTTTTTTGTTCGATATGCGTTGTTAGTGTGCTTTCTGTAATCTATTTTTCTTTTCTTTTATTGTCAGTAAAACATGATTATCCATTTAATTAAGAATTAAGTAGTTTTGAATCTTCTCTCTATTTCTTTCCATCTTTATAGAAGAAGACAAATGTTAGGTCATAGTTAGGGATGTCGATGAGGTCGGGTCCGGGTGGGGTGGCCTCACCTATCCCCATCCCCACCTCCATATGTTAACCTCATCATGTCTCATTTCTCGTTTAAGGTGACATGGAGCGAGGATGGAGAATCTCCATTGGGACTGGGTTACCACACGAGTTTCTTGTCCCTTTCTTTAGGCTTAAACTATGTGTACAATTCCCCAGGGTTGAGCTAACGTGGTGGCAGAGGCGACGAGGACGTCAAGGTATGAAGAGAAAATGCTAGCAATAAAATCAATGAAGATGATTTAGAAGAAAATATAACATTAACATCGTCTTATTCGATGGTTAAGTTAGAGAGTGTAATGAGGGAGATTAAACAAAATTAGTGTTAGGATATGTTTGGAACATAGGGTTACAGTTTCATAGTAATGTCGTGCATCGTGATACTAAATAGCGTTACTAAAAAAACAACAAATTAAAGAAATGTTATATAGCATCATGATGTTTAGTACCGTTATGACGTGGTAACACATCGTGGCATGAAATCACACATATTTCATAACTAAAATTTTATATTTTCCTCATTCGCCTCCTGTTTCTCGTGATGTGAGACAAAATACACTATCAAAACTCATGTGGTGTCGAGCACCATGGTGTTACATAGCATTTATCAACAAATTATTGTTGACTCCACCATCCTTGATTACTTCATTATGAACATTCGCCAGCCATGGATACCCATTCTTAATTATAAGATTTAGATTCAATTGCAGCCAACTATGAAATAACAAAAGCTAGCCAACTAATCTGGATATCCATAATATATTAACTAAGGCTTTCCAAATGAAAAGTCGATGTTATGTGATTCTTCGTGTGTTTGTAGTGGATGTTCTTTAATTGATTCACGTCTATTATGACTCGAACCTTCAATCTCTGATAACTCAGTATCAGATTGATAAGATCTGGGTGAGTTGAGGACACTTTCAAGGTCTGATTGATTAGATTGATTAGATGGTCGATACTTGTGAAGCAAATGCAATGGAGAAGTACCTTGACTTGGTGTGTTTTCCCCACTCATAAACCCTGAAGAAACATCTACTCCAGCTTTCTTCATCTTCTGCCTTTGCTTTGCAGTCTTTTGCCATTTCTTTAGAGCCTTAGCTGTTTGTTCTTCAAATATTGCTTTCTTCATGTGAGATCCCATCTGCAGTTATACTTAGTATGTTGTGTTAATATAATATCTTAACTTTTTGTGATAACATAATTTAACATAAATGACTAACCTGTGTTATTAAAGCGTATAATGGAAAGGTAATATAACTACAAAGGATTGGTTGAGCTATCCCGATGATTATCCTTATTATTAGTGTTGGCAAGTTATCATGAAAGCATGATCTGATCCCAAATTCAAACTGCAAAATGAACATTAATTTTCCACTTTTATGTTCATCAACAGTACTTACGTCATATCGAAGTTGTTCTAACTCCGAAATACAATGAGTTAGAGACTACTTACAGAGATCCAAACGAAGTATGCTACTTGGAATGCATTCTGATATGAAGTAATTAATTAAACAGATTCAGAATAAAGTTTGGAATAGTTCAATAATATTGATTACAGATTGATTTAGCGCTAATTGTATTAATTACCTGGAATAATGTGAAATGTATTAAGTAGAGAACCCATTGGGGTCGATTGAACCAGAAGTATTTGTTGTTAGGTTCAACCACAGGAGCACCTTTAACAACAGTAGATCTATCATGCATTTCTTGAGCCATTTCCATGATTATAAGCTCAAGCTTTGTACCTACTATGAGTAGTATCTGCATTTTCAAAATTCAACCACACCAAATACATATAGTCATCCGAGTCAGTCAAGCATTTTATCAAACAGTTGACGGGAATGTAATTAAAAAGGCTAATTAACCAAAGTTTAATGCAGCATCTCTTACAACAAGTGGTACTAGTGACAACCAGGTGAGCGTATACCATTCTGCATCAAATCAAAATCCAATAATAAATTCTAAATAATCAGGAAATATCACCAACCAAGATATAAATAGTAAGAGAGAAATAGAGACGGAGATTTACTGTAAACATTTAGAAGGAGAAAGATGACAGCAAAAGTCCACAATGGAATACTGCAAAAAATCATAGCAGACCATTAATTAAACACACAACTACACTAGCCGACTTAAGGCTAAGTTTGACAGCCCCGTCTAAGAAGGCATGGCAGTATTAATTAGTACTATCTTGTGCTTGCAATTTTGAAATCTTTCCGTCATTTTTTAAACTAAATCTTTAATACCCGTCATTTTTTTTCTTGTAATTCTTTACAGTAATCGATACAGCGGAATATCGATATACAGTGAATTAAGGCAAAGAGAAGAGAGACCTAATACCAACAACCACTTTAAAATCATCTTCCATGGACCTCTTGATGTATTTATGGAAGTCAAATTTGGTGTTGGTAGCGAAATGAGCCTGCATTTGTCACATCAGCTTGGTTAACTTTTTTAAATAAAACAAAGTAAAAGGAGAACTATTGTCTGTCACACTTACATTAATAAAGCCATGACGCATAGTCAAGTAGTCAACTTTTGAAACAGAGCCAAAGAATTGCCTGAAGAATGCTACCTGAAATTTTCAAAAAACGTATAAAAAATGCTTACTAATATATAATGAACAAGTAAAGAAAGCGGGCAGTTTATATAGAGTGCATAATAATAATAATGCTCACTATCCATCTGATGCCAGGCATTGTGGACAAGCCAGAGTGACGCTTTACGAATGAAGTTTGACGAGTGAGCCTAAATCTTGATGGATCTTCGTAATATAATTTAATTAATCAAGGGCACAATTAGATTAAAAAATGAAATAAAAAAGTTAGGAGAGAGATAGAAACAAAGAAGAAAGAAGAATCACCATTTGTGAATTGGTATTCTAAAGAAGATGTTTCCGACTCCCAAGCCTTCCATTTCTTCATCTGTTCATAGTTCATGAATTAGACATATGTATATCACTTAGTTTTATAACTCATAATGAAAAGCAAATGGAACGTGACGAACGCACTTTAGCCCGTCCAAGAACCATGATAAGGACACTGAAGAAGACATGAAAGACAGCCAGCACGAATATAAAAATATGCAATTGGTGAACTCCCGATTCCGAAATCAAAGCTACTTTCCCTTCCTAAAATTCTCAAAAAATCAAATCAAAGCTAATTAAATGTAAGCTGAATTCTAATTGAATCCAAACTTCAAAGAAAAGGAAAGAAGGGGAGGCGAATTAGTTACATGAGTAGAGCAGTGATCAGGTTTATCAGCAGCTGCTAAAACTCGGCGCCATATTACATCTTCTGAGTAAGAAAGTAACCTCCTCCTTCTGTCATTACCTTCTGATCCACTGCTACCTTTTTCTTTGTCATCAAGATGAATAATCTTGTTGCATGGAAGCATGGTGTCTCCATATTTGGAAGGGATGCATATTCTCGATATCAAACTCGTTCCAACCGTCAGTAGTAGTGATATAAATCCTAATAGCATCAGCTCTGCTCTTCCAAATGCACAATATCATCCCAATGATCATATAATATATATAATCAGATACTTAATAATTAATTGATTTAATTGATTGGAAATTCTAAGGTAAAAACACACTTTTGACACTTGTATTTGGAATCAGCTATATTTTAAACTTAAACCTTGCATTTATATTATACGTAACAAACTAGAGTCGAATCCTCTATTGTTGGAAGCTCAACTGCAGATGAGAAGTTGATGTGAGCTGTCCATTCTGATTTTAACGCCCAAGATCAAGAGCAAAAAAAGGGACTGCAAAAATGATCAATTTTCAGCTCAAACTTCAAAAATAGCCAGAAAACGTTTTTAATACCACCAGAATAATGTAAATAATTTATTTATATTTATATAATTTTTGTAAATAAATTATCTACTTCAGTCATTTTCGGTCATTTAAAAAAAATTTCCGGCAATTTTTACAGTTTGAACTGAAATGTTGATTTTTCTTGTCATTCTCTTTAAAAAAAGATAAAACAACAGGACAAATTGTTTTGTGTTTGCTTATCTTCCATCATATAGGTCATTTAGATCGAATTTGACAGCTCAGTTGCACTCTAACGTTCAAAAGTGAACAACAGAAGGGTTTGTTTCCATCAAATTAGACATTTGTCGAACTTCCTTCTAAAATCTTAATAAAGTGGGTGGAAAGGTCTAGTATGAGAAGTTTGTGTAAATCTGTGCGATCTAGTTAGTTTAAAATTTTTTGAAGTCATGAGTTCAAAAGTGAAACTAACTCGAAAGTATAGGGGTGAAAATATATTTATTCTAAACTATAATATTACCAGCTTTAATCTTCTCCAAAGCCTCAATCATGGCCTTCTTCTGCTTCTTCTGAAACCACTGTGAATAATTATAAAAAGAAATTTGATTAGGAATGATATTCTCATTAATCATTGAGTACACTAATAAGAAGAAGCTAATTAAGATTAAAAATTAGAATACCTTTCCGAGAGAATGAATAGAATGTTCAATGAGTACAGACAAGATAACAAAAACAGCACAAACAAAAGCAACAGCCCAGCTTGGTGTTTCCTCCAATGTCCTTCCTCCTGTCGCCCCAGCCATATGACTGACTTAATTTTAAGCCAATGTTAATTTGCAGTTACACACACCTCTTCACTGAAAAACTGCTTAAGAGATCTAGGTTGTGTATTAATTGATTGATGTGTAAATTAAATCGTCATTAAAATTGGGTAATATAGAAGCATTGTCTTGTCTTAATGCATGGTGTTTTTTTCTGTTAAGACCGAAATGGCTGTTGAAACCTTCAATTTCATTTTTTGTTTCTCATACTATAATAATATCAAAGCTTTATATAAAATAATCTTGCCGGCCGCTAATATATGTTATGGTGTCAAATTAAATTGGATTGATTGAGTGAAAATTGTTCAATATCATGACTATTTTCCCGACATCGATGTTGTAGAGTTCAACGACGTGCTGAAAATGTTCAATAAATGTATTCAATGATTCAACTAATGTGTTGAACAAGTTGAACAAATGTGTTTGAGAGTTCAATGAAAACTCCTGTCGAAAAAAATATCCCGATATTAAATAATGATCCTTAATTGAGAGATATTTCATTATTCTTGGAAGTAATCATATTCGTGAAAATTGTCTGTACATTATACGGACATAGATCCCCTCTTATTGGCAATTTGATGATCAATAGAATAGTATGAAAGCTCTTAGACAAAATAAGAACAAATTGACGTATATGACTAGGTAAGAGTCAAGCTGTTTCTGAAGACTTTTTTGTTTGTTTCATTAATGCAAACATTATTAATCCCAACATTACATAGTTTTTTAAACTTTTATTTTTCGAATGATTATTTGCGGATAGATAAAACCATTGTAAACATCGAAATTTATGGAGAATTATTAGTAAAATAGTGATTTTCTTCGTCATTGTTTTCTGCTTGCGTAAAAGCTGGTGCTAGTGACCATCACTTGACTTATTCTCAAATTCCATTATGCATGCTCTTTATGCTTTCGGCCAGGCAGGACTAAATAATTTTAGTTTACAGCTATTTCCATTTTAGATTTCTTAATTCATAAATTTTCAAGACTTCATATTTATACAAACGTCTTAAATTAGACATTTTATCTAATTTTTGTCTGAAAAATCTTAACGTGAGTTGGCGAAAGGTTTGAATTGAACCGTTGGTGCATATATGATGTCTAATATGAAAGATTTTAAAGAGTGATATAAAGTGGAACTAACCCGACTTATAGGGGTCAAAAGTACATCTTTTTTAACAATATATATAAATTATGGATATTAAATTTTTACCTCCATTTTGTAAGCCATAACTTATTTCATAATAATAAAAGTCCTACGACAAACATATTTATCATGAGAGAAAAAATTATATCTGATACTTAATGATTTTTTCACAGAGATTTGGTACTTCTATTTTTTGTAAAGCTTGTATTCGAGTTTGCGCGCAACTCGGTCCACAGCAACAACTTGGAGCACAATGATGACTAGACAAATCTTGAGTAGCCATGAATGTAGATCAAACTAGTAGTTTGGAGAGACCTAACTCACGACATGGCCAGTTAAACTACAAAATAGCTTTATGGTCAATTCAATACTTGATTATATTAACTTTTAAAAGTGAGAAGAACTCGCTTACGGTATTTTTTTAATTGTTTATTTTTAAATTTCAATTGTATATATAGTTGTGGAGGTCGACTCATGAGGTGATTATGAGTTTTGAGAGTTGGTTGTTTTGGGTCGTGAAATTATTTTCATATGTCGTATCTTAGTTGGATTTACTTTTGTCTCTTTTATCTATGTTGGTTTCTAATTTTTTAGTTATCATTGTGAGAAAATGGGATAAGTTTTGGGATTATGCCAAATAACCGGTATTATAGCTAGTAGTTGAGGCGTAACTCTCTTTCTCTTATTTAGTTGAAACACTTATGTTCAAGTTCCGACTGTCACTTGACCCCATCAAGCCTTAGTCATATAGCAGGATGTTGTCTCGCCTTCAAATAATCCCTCTCCCAGCACCTGCCCACAAACACAATGCGCTGAGAGTTAACCCCTAACCACTAGGCTCTAGTGCAAATTGTATGATCGATATAATACTTTTAAAGCAGGCATGAGTCATATTTTTTGTGTTTGAAATATGAATAATCACAATCAATGAATGATTATGCAAGCGAATGTAACAATGAATCAATTATAAATATAACAATTAAATACTGGTACAAGTAACTAAAGAGAGGAGGGATAAAAAATTAAAAACAATAATTTTTACTTGGTTTGGCCCCCTTGCCCCCATCCACGCTCCAAGGCACATTCTTGAAGATTTCACTCGAACATGATCTTTTTCACGGATGAAAATCAAACATTGTATAGTGATTGAGTTTTAAACCATCAATAAAGCCTTTCATCAATTGTTTCTACATGTTACAATCATGCTCGCAACTCTCTTTTATTATTCAAAAGGATATAACTAGACATTATCTCAAAGAGTAAATATATATATATATATATAGCTCTGATAATAAGATGAATGATTTTCTTACAAAATACAAGAATTTTTTGCTCAAATCTTGTGTCCAAAGTCCTCCCCACTGAAAGGACTGGTCTATCGACGATGTGTTGGAATCCAAAAACAATAGTGAGAACTTCATTTCTTGGTCTTACTAACCTCAACAGTCGATTGGTGGTGAGGAACGGTCCGTTCATGACTAGTTGGTGTATTTTTTATGTATAAGTTTATTTTCCTCCAACCCTTTATCAGAAGCACTTTTGTCAAAATATCCAATCATGCTTCATCCGTCCAATATGGATTTTTACAACCATCATCAAGACATTATACATAAATGTTTTAATATCACTAGTAAAGCGTATGTGCGTTAGACGTGCTAAGTCTATTTTTTTGTTGCATCGCTACCCACAATCATGTCTAGGAAAAATGAAGAGAAATTACGGAAGAATATCATCATTTTTCACTAACTATATGCGTAGAAAAAAGCATATTTGTTTTATTCTTCCTTACAAAATAAAAGAAAATGTATTAATTTTAATATTTATGAATTAAAATTTATATTGGAACTTGAGTTAAATAATCTATCAATCATACTCCCTGGTAAAAAAAATAGGAGACTCTCACAAAAGAACATATTTTGAGTTAGAGAGGTTCTTTATCAACCCTCCCCTACTGTCATTCCTAGGGTGCCCATAGAAATTTCCCCCTCGACATAACCATATAAGTCATTCCAAACTCCAAAAACTCTAAGTTCAAGTCAAATAACTTATTCATGAACCCAAAACAAAGGTGGACTCTACAAGTGTTTGGAGTAAGCTGTGGGGGGCAAGGCTATAGTGATGAAAGAATTCTTGAAATAGGCGGACCATGGGAAACCTAAAACCAAGGCTATAGACATCAGGTGGAATATGATTTCAGCTGGAGGTCTACAAGGAAATGCCATTGCGCCATCTTCCTCGAATTCATAATGGACATTACTCGAGAAGAATGCGTACATTTTTTATAAGAAGAATGCGTACATTGTTGAGTTAGAAGAACAATATGACTTATTACGATGAATCATTAATAATTTATAAGTTGATTTAGAGAATAAAAAAGTTAGGAAGACCGAGTCACCAAATGATAGTGAAGAACATTGAAAGTCATTGCAAGCCTTGAGCACCAAGTTAGAGCGTATCAGAACGTGACAGACAAATTGGCACGAAACAATGATGCTAATGGCGACTCACTAAGATATGATTACCAATGGTGACCATGAAAACCCTTTAAGCAAACATTGCTCAATAGCCATATACAACAAGAGCACGACTTGATTCGACAACAATCCGGGTAAGCTATGGAATGGCTTAAAGGTGTGGTTATGAAAGCGAGCAATTTGGCGGAACAAGCCTCATTTTTAAAAAAAAAAGTGTTTTCTCCATCCATCCTAATGGGGAGAACTTGTCTAAGTTTTTAAAAGAAATCAATGGAGATTTTGGTCATTTTGTATAAACTCATATTGCGGAGTAGTAATTGACTTCTACATACTCAAATGTAGTGGATGGCTCTATTGATTGAATAAAATTGAGTACTTTTGGATATTCACTTTGCGCAGTATCATTTCTCATGCATAAATTTACTTTCATCATTATTATTATTTCTTCTTTTTTTATTAGCAAAATATATATTCTCATTGCTTTATCATTCTTTTTCTTAAGAAAACTTTTCAAAGATAGTCTGTCAACTCTGACATCCCTATCGAACGCGGGTTCAGGTTAGGGTCATGGACGAGCAAGAAAGAGAGTAATCGCGAGAGGAAATGAAAGAAGAAATTAAGGAGCTAAATGAGCAAATGGCCAGAGTTATGGAACTCCTCACCGCTAGTAAGGGAAAAACCTGTCTTGAAGATCCGCAAGGGGCTCAATCATCACAAAATCAACTGCCATACGATACTCCACCTTACCCTCTTGGGTTCACTCCACCCTATCAACGTCATCAAACTTACCAGTTTCAGCATGCCTCACTACCTGTAAATATCCAGCATTATCCATTTCCAAGTATCCAATGCAGACAGGAAAAATTGGGTACAACCCATCCACAATGGCACCTGGTCACAACCAAGCTTTCACTCCACAAGGCGAACTCGCTAATGAGCAAATCATCATACCTGATGTTGATGAACCAATGATGCAGAGGCCTGCTACCAAACCAAGCAAAGACCCACTGTCGAAAGATAAGCTAGACTTTCTAGAGGAGAGATTACGCGCCATTAAAGGGTTAGATATATATGGTACCATTGATGCGACCTAATTATGTTTGGTCCCGGATGTAACCATCTCGCACAAATTCAAACTAGCTGATTTTGAAAAATATGATGGTAGTACATGCCCGAGAAGTCATCTTATTATGTACTGCAGAAAGATGGTTGCTTGTGCAAATGATGATAGACTACTAATTCATTTATTTCAAGATAGCTTGATGGGGGTTGCATCTCGATGGTATATCCAATTGGATAACCAACATATGCAGAGGTGGAAAGATTTAGCTGATGTTTTCTTAAGACAATACAAGTACAATATAGACATGACTCTTGATCGTCTAGATCTACAAAGGATGGAGAAAAAGCATACTGAAGGTTTTAAAGAACAAGAACAAAGGTGGAAGGAATTAGCTGCTCAGGTACACCTCATTGTTAGAAAAGGAGATGGCTGTAATATTTATTAACACCTTGAGATCTTCATTCTATGATAGGATGATTGGAAACGTTTCAAACAACTTATCTGAGATTATAATGATTGGTGAAAGGATTGAGTATGGGGTAAGGAATGGAAGAATTTCGGAAGTCGCATCAGATACATCATCCGTAAAAAAAGGGGCCATCGTTAAAGCGAAAAGGATGGGATGTATAGACGATCAATTTTGGCTACTCATCATAAGCTACGAACCCGAGGCTGGGATTTTCAAAATATAGTGAAGGGCCCAAATCTGTGACATCATATGTGGCAAATACCTCACAAATTTCGTACAATTATCACTCTCAACAATCAATATTTGAAAACAACCTAAGACCCGGTTTCAGACCACCGACTCACCAGCAAAATGTTGGTCAGGCTGATCAGCCTCTGAGTGAAAAATAGAAATAATCAACATTTTTTCCAATATGATCCAATCCTCATGTCATATACGGAACTCTTACCACAATTGATGTGGAATAATCAATTGGTGCCAATTTCTTATAAACCTCTCCAGCCACCATACCCAATGTGGTATGATCTAACTGCTCACTGTGATTGTCATGCTAGGGCAGTTGTACATTCAACTGAGAATTGCATGACATTAAAAGGTAGAGTACACGCATTGATCAAGGCTGGATCGTTGAATTTCAAAAAGGTTAATGTGAACCTAGATATCAATTCTAACCCTCTACCAAATCATGAGAATCCTACTGTAAACGGAATTGAGAAATATTTTTCATATGAAAAAAAGGATGTGGCAGATGTGAGCACGTCAATAGAATTACTTTTTCATCTTCTTTCTAAAGTGCAGTACATCTACCCAACACGCTTAGATGATGAAGGCCTTTTTAAGAAGCATATATATGACTTTGATTTCTTGTTTCATGAGAAGGTGTTGGGCATACAATTGAGGAGTGTGCTAATTTTAAAATTGAAGTACAAAGGTTATTGGATACAAAAATACTTACAATAAGTCACAAAGGAGAAAGAAAATATCAGGAAGATGCTCTTTAGTCCTCATGATAACTAAAGAATCATCTAAAGTAAGTGTTGAAGTGTCATCCTATTTCCTAAAACCTCTCACAATATATTCTGAGGAAATGTCAACTCGGACCACTACGTCTTATGCTCTGACGTCCATCACCATCCAAATATCAGGTGCATTTGCTTAAATATTCAAGATCAGTACCATGGAGGTACATATGAGGTCATTTCAAGAAGTAATGACAAAACTCAAGCGCTAAATTCGTCATACCTCGATCTCCCCATAACTAATATTTCAGGAGTAGGTCAGATGACGAGGAGCAGTAGATGCTACACGCCAGAAGTTTTGAAAATTGATAAAAGCAACGTGCTTGAAAGGTAAAGGAAAGGGAAAGCCAAAGAATGCGACAATGGTCATGAGTTCCAATGATAAATGCATGATGGCCAAGTGATAAACCCAGACATAATGAAAGGAATGGAGAAAGAAAACCAGTGTTTGAAGAGGAAGTATGTGAATTTTTAAAGTTTATCAAGCAAAGTGAGTATAAGGTGATACAACAACTTAAATGCTTACATGCTCGCATATCCTTACTATCATTTTTTCTTAATTCTGAACCACGTCGCCAAATATTATTGAAGGTTTTGAATCAAGTGTATATCTGTCATGACATTACATAGAGAAGTTGAGTGGAATTATGGGAAATATTACCGCACCAAATTTTATCACTTTCACAGATGATGAAATCTCTGTCGATGGTACTGGACACAGCATAGCTCTACGTATATCCATGAAATGTAGTGATTATGCTGTTGCAAACGTATTGATTGATAACGGCTCATCTCTAAATGTAATGCCAAGATCTACACTAGCAAAGCTCTTTGTGGTTGCGACATATATGCAGCTGAGCATGATGATAGTAAGAGCATTCGACTGTATCTGAAGATAAGTAGTCGGAGACATAGAGATATAAATTCGAATCGGGCCATGCTTATTCAATATTATTTTCCAAGTGATGGACCTAACTCCAGCACACACTTTTCTTTAGGTCGATCATAGATTCACTCTACTGGGGCAGTATCGTCTTCCTCACATTAGAAGCTAAAATTTATAATGGATTATAAATTTATATATATGGGGATGAAGATTTACTAGTATCCAAGTCGGCCACCATGTCATATGTTGAGGGGGATACAAGCCAGACAAATGACTCGGGGGTGAGCATCAAGGCATAAATAAGTTAATCGATTATGACAAAAATGAGCAAATGTTTAGGCTGAGATATATACCGACCAAGGTTGATAGAGGGAGAGTGGAAGCTCAAAAGAAAGAAAAGAGGATTGCTGGGCTCGAAAATAGAGAATTCGATATGGAAATGGCAATCACATCCCATATTTCTGAATCCTTCAGAAGTAAAGGAATTTCATTCGAAAAACTGGTTACAGTAAAGCAGTACGGCCTTAAAGATGATATCACCCAACTTTCAATATCCATAATCTTGGAAAAATCATCAAGTGCAAGTATAGAGGACTTAGTTTCTTGATACGATTAAGATCATGAGCTTAACAATTGGGATGTCATGGAGCTACCAGTACTTCTTAGGAATTTTCAAGACTAGTGTGTTAATGCCAAAATTCTAATGATTATGCCCAATGTCTTAGGAATTTTGTTGTTACGGGCTTACATTTTCGTCTGTTTTATGTCATCTCTTTGAATGAAAGTCTAAAAACTTATTCGTTCCTTTTTGTTAATGATAAATACAATTCCAATTTTTTTGTTCTTCCTTTTATGTCTACTTTTTTTCATTTTCTGAAATGATGTTCATACTCATGTATTGTTTATTTTATTTTCTCGCCTTCCTTTCATCCAATAATCTGATTCAGGTTTGAGAACAATGATTTTGAAAACAAGAGTATAAGCAATTACTTCAACAATCACATTCTTAGCGTAGAGTCAGATGAGTGACGAGAAATTTTTTGAACCATCTCCAAAAATATTAAGAATGGTAGAAGAGGATGATAAAATAACTCAACTTTATCAAGAGTAACGGATGTGATAAATTTAGGAATGGATAGAGAGATAAAGAAGTCCATATTGGCACTTCTATGACAAGCAAAAGCCGCTGACAATTAATTGACTTACTTAAGGAGTATATTGACGTCTTTGCATGGTCTTACCAATATATGCCGAGTCTAGACACTGATATCGTGATTCATCATTTGCCGTTTATGCCCGAAAGTAAACCAGTGCGACAAAAGTTACGGAAAATAAAATTAGACATGTTGGTACAGATCAAAGAAGAAGTTAAAAAGCAAGTAGATGCCAATTTTCTATGAGTAGCAAAATACCTTGAATGGGTTGCTAACATAGTCCCAGTATTGAAGAAAAATGGGAAAGTAAGGATGTGTGTCAATTATAGAGCTTAAATCAGGCTAGCCCCAAGGATAATTTTTCATCACCCCATATCGATGTCTTAGTAGATAACACTGCAGGATATTCAACATTCTATTTCATGGATGGTTTTTTGGGGTGTAACCAACTCAAAATGGCTCCTAAGGACCATGAAAAGACCATTTTTATAACTTTATAGGGTAAATTTTATTATAAGATTATGTCATTTGGTCTAAAGAATGCATGTGCGACTTATCAACGAGTATTGGTAACATTGTTTCACGATATGATGTATAAAGAAATCGAAGCATACGTTGATGATATGATCGCTAAATCTCTTCAAGGGGAAGATCACACTGTAACTCTGCGAAAACTATTTGAACGGTTAAGAAAATTTCAGTTAAAGCTTAACCCGACAAAGTGCGCATTCGCAGCATCTTCAGGGAAACTACTTGGCTTTGTCATGAGCAAAGAATGAATAAAAGTTGACCCTGACAAGGTTCGAGCCATCATTGATATGCCACCACCTGAAACTCAAAAGAAAGTTAGAGGTTTCTTGGGGAGATTAAATTACATAGCTCAGTTCATCTCATAGCTAACAACGACTTATAAACCTATCTTTAAACTTCTCCACAAAAATGATACAAAAGAATGGAATGATGATTGCCAAAATGTTTTTGAAAAGATCAAGCAATACTTAAAAAAATCCGCATATACTTGTTCCTCCAACTCCAGGGCGTCCACTCGTTTTGTATCTCACAGTAACAGAAAATCCATGGGTTATGTATACGGTCAACGTGATGCCTCTGGAAGGAAAGAACGAGCAATATACTATTTAAGTAAAAGGTTCACAAACTATGAGGTTAATTATTCAATGTTGGAGAAAACGTGTTATTCATTAGCCTGAGTTTCTCATCGACTTAGACAGTACATGTTATACCATACCACTTGGTTAATCTCTAAAAATGGACTCAAACAAGTATATATTTGAAAAGTCTTCGCTTTCTGGGCAAATTGCTAAATAGCAAATGTTACTCACAGAATAAGATATTGTCTATGTCACGATAAAGTCAATAAAATGAAGTTTACTTGATGGCTATCTGACAGATCAACCAGTGCAAGATTATGAGCCTATGGAGTTTGATTTTCCTGATGAGAACATATGAGCCTGTGGAGTTTGAATTTCCTGACGAGGTCGAAGCTTGTGTCTATCCAGGTCCATTTCTCTTCAATATCTTCGGTTAAATCGAACCCGCATCAAGTCGAGGTTGAAACCTCTGTCTATCTAGGTCCGCGTCGTTCCTATCTCTGGTTAAATATAACCCAACTTTGTCGCGGTCGAAGCCCGGTGTCAGCGCCTGGTCCGTTTCAATTAATATGGTTAAATCAAACCTGCATCGAGTCGAGGTCGAAACTTGTGTCTATCCAAGTTCACGTTGTTTCCTTATCTTTGCTTAAATCAAACCTGACTTTGTCACGGTCGAAGCCGATCCGTTTCAATTAATTTGGTTAAATCGAACCCGATTTAAGTCGAGGTCTAAATCTGTGTCTATCCAGGTCCATTTCATAAATTCATCACTTCATAGAACCCGAATCAGTCGAGGTTTCTATTCTCCCATATATTGTCTTCCCATACCGATCAAAATACTTATCTACACCTTTGTACACCTTCTAAGTTTTCAAGTGTGAACAAATGAGGGTTAGTTGTAGACACCGTATTTTGCCCGATCTAATACTTTAAAGCTACATACTTTATTTATTAGCTCATGTACTAGTCTAATATGTGTATATTTTTTTAAAAAAACTCAATGTCTAAAATAGATAAATAGACTAGAGGCTAAAGAGATAAGAGATAGGTCAATGACTAAAAAAATAAAAAAATGGAGCAAAATGACTAAAATTAAAAAGTAAAGTCCTGAGTTTGTTTATAAATAGAGAAAATGTTTTGACTTGAGAGCGGGGATTTTAGAGAGAGAATGTGAGGTCTTGAGAAAATATGAAAGACTTTTTATAAAAGAGAGAAATAGAGTCATCGTTTTTATTCATCTTTCATCTTCTCCTATTCTTTTTCTTAAGAAAGTTTAAATTTTTTGCACTTTAGCTTACAATAAAATATATCTTATTCATTATTCTTCATCATATCTCTTCTTCATACTTATGTAGTTGATATTTTTTGTTTCATTTTTCATACATAAGTTGTTTTTTCTTCTTTATCATTCCTCCTACTCTTAATTGTAAGCTTTATTTTCATGCATTGTTGATTTTTTACAATTTTGATAATGAGATATCTTTGTCATTAACTCAATCAATGAGGATGGGGATAAAGTTTTTTAGGGGTGTAAAATTACATCAATGTGAATCAACCCTTTAATGGGTTGAAAGTGTACATTTGATGAAAAGATTTCCTATGATAATTTCTCATATATAAAAATACATAAAATATAGAGTAAAACTTCTATACAAGATTATGTAATTATTTAAGCTTTGAATTTTTTATGTTCATACAAGTCTTTTTTTTTAAAATTTTGTTCATCATTTTTATGACACTTGTTTGAACTACTCCATCTATGATCATTCTTAGCAATTAAGGAAGAAAGAAAAAATGGTAATTAGTGAACTAAGTAGTCTAAAATAAAAGAAGAAATGTATATCCCAAACAAAAAATATTATATTTTGAAAGTTTTATTGATTTTTTCTTTAGTGACACTTGTTTGAACTAGTTACCATCCATGACTATTCCTTTGCTATTTTATCAGCAATGAGAAAAAAAAGAAAAATGATAATTAGTAGACTATGTAGTAAAAAATAGTATGTTCATGCCAATTATGTACGAAATTAAGCATTTTTCATAGATTAATTTATTTACACATAAAAAATTTATTATTAATTTATTTATGAAATACTTATATATATATTCTTAAAAAATGAAATAAAAAAATAAAAGGTGACATCACCCTCTGTATATTTTTAAATAGAATATGTAGTGTGAAAATAAAGAAACAATATATGAAAGAAGTAAGAAGATATATATAAATAAAATAAATTAAAACAAACAACAATATCTACCAATAATAGAAAATCAAAAAAAGAAACAACAAAAAAAGAAACAAAACACACAAAAAAATAAAAAATAAATATACAGAGGATGGTGTTGTGTAAGAAAAGTGTTGGGAGAATAATAAAGAAAAGTTAGTGGGCAATAGGTACACGATTGCTACACGATCGCAGTGCAGTCATCGTGTAGTGTACACGATCGTCGCGTAGGCATCGTGTTCCTGAAGTTATCGTGTACTCATGACCCACCATCCAATTACTTTTTTTTATTCATTCCCCCTAATACTTTTTTTACACAACATCAAAACAAATATCAACTCATTTTTTTCAACACTCAACATCCATATTTATTAATATTTAAATACATATATAAAATTAAATATATTACATGTGTGGTGTATATGATACCTACATGACGATCGTGTATACTATACGATGACTATACTACGATCCTGTAACCATCGTGTAGACTACACAATGGATACATGTGTATCATGTAGCTATCTTATAGTCTATACGATGTGTACACAAGCATCGTATACCCATTCTCTCTCAATGTTCTCTCTCATTCTCAACGTTCTCTCTCAAAATTAACAAAACTCACTAAAATTAGAAAAACAAAAATTAACGAGACCTAAAAAATTAACAAAACCTATTAAAATTACATTACACGATGATCACACTATGATTGTGTACCTAGTGCCC
Source organism: Datisca glomerata (assembly GCA_003255025.1). Taxonomy (NCBI): domain Eukaryota; kingdom Viridiplantae; phylum Streptophyta; class Magnoliopsida; order Cucurbitales; family Datiscaceae; genus Datisca; species Datisca glomerata. The sequence continues at coordinate 2,101,172 of QANY01013250.1, read as the reverse complement.
ACTACATTTTTTTTCATCCCCCAACAGTTTAGCCATCGTGTAGGCTACACGATACCCGTGTAGGCATCATGTAGCCTACATGATGACTACACGATGCCAATAGACTCATCATGTAGTTTACACGATGGCTACACGATGCTCGTGTACCCATCGTGTAAACTTGTACCCAAAATTAGTAAAACCCATTAAAATTAACAAAATCTATAAAAATTAATAAAATCCATTATCTCTCTCAAATCTGAGCAGAAGTCAAACTTAACAAAACTCATCAAATTTTTGCCAATATTCTCACCCATTTTCACTAAAATTCTAAAAATAAAATTACAATTTTAGTTTTCAACCTTAATTTTTTAGAAAATGAAAAAGTTGTAAAACCATGAAGTAAAAGAAACATGAAGAAATAAAAAATGAAAATGAGTTTATCAGAAAATGAATTTTTGAAAAAATAAGAGAGATGATGATGGAAGATGAAGAGAGAGAGTAGGTGAGTCAATGTGTAATTATATAATGAGAAAAAAATAATAAAAAAGAAAGGGAATATACGCCCGGGTCAGAGTTTTGACAAATTATTGAATTATTGAAGAGGTATAATTTCATAACATAATTGTTCACGTGGTTAAAAAAAACCACACTGATAATCAGCTCACGGATCCAACGTTTCACATCTCAAGATCAGCCAACAAGCAAAACTCATATCACAACTCAGAAATTAATTTCAGAAACTCAGAGACTAACCTGGCGGCAAGGAACAAGACGACTGCGAGCTGTGAGCCAGGAAGAAGACGAGCAGCTCGCGGGGAAGAGAGGAGCAGCTGGCGGGGAAGAGAGGAGCAGCCTGGGAGAAAGAGTGGAGAAGAGACGAGTGCGCGAGCTGAAGGTGAAGATGAAAGCGAAATCTTGAAATAGGGCAAAAGTGGAATCGTGAAAGGGTTTTGCTTGAAGATGAAAATGAAATTGTTAAATAGGGCAAAATTCAAAACAGGGAACTTCACAGTGTAAAACGCGGATGATTTATACCGCGGAATTTTTGGACGCGAACGTATAATTCACGAATCATCTGTTACTTATCGTTAATACCATGATTGCTTGCTAGTTTTTGTTTTGTTTTTTTTCTCTTTTCTTCAACTACGAAGTATATATAATAATCTGCCATTTCGATATCAAATTTTGTCAATGCTTAACCGCTCAAGTAAGTGGAGATGTTGTCAATTGTCAATGCTGAAAATTTTTCTTCTGTATCATTTGGAGTTGGAGAGGTGAAAGATTTGTCTGCTTTACTTCTAATTTCTCTATCCTCGATGTATCTATTTCCCTTAAAGGGCCAGCAATTTCATATGTTTGTTAAGTATGTTATCAACAAGTTATGTGCTAGCAATCGTGTGCCATATTTCCGTCTATCTGTTATTGTGAAATGATTTTGCTTGGACCTAGTCTGGAGCCGTTTGATCAATGCCTTGGTAGTATAGTCAATGCCAGTGGTTTCCATCAACTTGTCCCTTAATCCTGCTCGTATGAGGCATCAAGGCAGCCACCTAGATTTCAAGCTGGCTATAGGTACTGCTTCCAAATTTTGCATTGATGTTCTTAGGCTTTCCTCGATCCATGTATACTAATGAATGATATAATGCCTAGTGGTACTTCTCATTGCTGGTGATTGAAATACATAAGGAATGGTGTGTGAAAAGATGAAGAGAAAGAATTGTAGAGAAAGTTCTTATGTTTTATTGATATTTTCTGTACAGCAATGCACAAACATTTATACAAAGTAAATATTGCTATTCTAAGTAGAGAATATTTACTCTAAATCAAGGAGATATTACATCTCTAAATATGGGATGATTATATCATCTAATATGGTGGAACTTTATTTAATGTTTGTGGAGCTTTAAAGAACTTAAATAAGATAAGAATTACTTTATGAATGTTTTGCAGGTTAAGGTTGATTTCTGGCTGAAGCTTGTACATGTAATATTGCTTGTAACTTTCATTGCACAAACCTGTAGATGTATACAACCACTAGAAGCAGCTTTAACAATTTGTCATTGGCTATAAAAAACCAGTGTCTTGCGAGGGTACCCGTTTTCTCGTGTAGTTTAACTTATTCTGACTCTTTGACAAACATGACAACACTACTTAGTCTTTACATACAAGATATTAGTGTTTATGTGCTTTCCATAGAGAGAGATGGAGATTGCACTGTGTTAAAAATCAAACTATAATTACTCAAATCTCGGTTTTCTTAAAAGCCATTTGCCAGTGTTGGTTTGTAATTTTTTTTGTGAACAGTCTTTTCATACGCGTAACCCGAAAACCTTAATGTTAGTCTACTCCATATTCTGTAATTGCACGATGGTGGATAGTCAAGCAGTGCAGGCATCTGTGTTGGGGACTTATTTTTAAGAGGGCTTGTAGTTGGCACAGAAGGCTGCGTATAAGCATTAGTGTAACCTGATTTTGTTTATAGTGAAGTGTTTACTAGCCTTACCTCTGACTGATTGTAAAACCTTTTTCCTTTTCACCCGCAGATCTGCAAACACTAGCAGGAGCATATAAAAAAGATCTGATGAGGAAACTTCCCAATTTGATATATGGTGAAGACAGCTTAGAGGTAAAAAGTTGCATATGACTTGATCGGCCATTAACAGTTTGCAGGGTACCTAAATCTTATATTCGAAAAATCCAAAATCGATTCTTGTCGTAAACTTGTATTAACTTGCGTTAATGCGCAACTCAAATTATGGATATCAAGTGCTAGCTCAGCTCCAATTAGAGAGTGCCTCAAACAGTGCAGCTGTGATCTAAGATGAAGCTGAACCTCCCATGACGGTTGTTCTTGACTCCATTATGTTGCAGTTTGCATACTCATCCTTGATAGCTTGAGGATTAAGAGTATGATAGCTGATTTCTGGCATGTTTTTCCTACAATTTTCCAGTGGCTTCTCTTAACTACTAGCTCCAGTGTACAATTTTGTGTAACATCATCTTGCCAATGATCCATACAGTGGTATTCCAGCTGTATTCAGTTTGTGTATATTAACTATCAGCCAATTTTCATATGAAAAGGAAACATTATTTTACAGAAATCTTTCTACATTTTGTTATCTTTGTAATCTTACCCCAAGTACTTCAAATATGTTGTGTTTCATTTTGAATTGTGAGCATCTCAAATGTATTGCAGGTGGACCGGTACCAAAAAAGGACCCGATTATGGACGTCCACAACATTATATGGGATTTATATAAAAGTGGAGATTGTGGCGCAAAGATTTCAATGGGACAATTTTCTGTTCTTCAGTCTAATTCACCTTTTCCCATTGTTTTGAAAAAACAAGAAGCTCCTTGAAATAAAACCAACGAAACTCTTTACCATCAACCTTTATCACGCAGTACGTGGACTTACAATAGAACACGCACTTTGTCCTGGATGTTTAGTATATAAATTGTTCGTTGTTTGTGATATTTGTTATAACTTTGCCCCTTAGCAATGATTACGAACAGTGCCCAATCAAGCTCCTGTAATCCTCACTCCAAGGGAAAATGACAGATATTGAGACTTTTTATCCACCACCCACTGTTATATTTGAAGCCAGAAAATTTGAGATAGAGAATCCATGAGATGGGACGCAAATATCACATGCAAATACCCTTTACAGCAATTTTACCAATTCAATTGCCTATCATGTTAAAACTATGCAAAGGACAACTTAGGGAAATTAAGAGGGTGACCGATCTGTGGTTCAGATTTTGAATTGGGTGAATACACACAATCTTATCTGTGTATCTTGTTTATGGACCATTCTCACCACATATTCCATCCACTCTCTTGCAGCCATAATTTAAGATATAGAAATATTAACCAGTTGAAAGTTCAAATAAATTGGAACTAGTATAAAAATTGTATATATAGTGAAGAAGTTGTATCACGTAGAGCTTTAGTTGCAGCCATGGCCACCCACGCAGCTCTGGCTTCTTCAAGAATCCCAGCAAACACAAGGCTTCCTTCCAAGACTTCCCACGCCTTCCCTGCTCAATGTTCTTCTAAGGTCTCTGTCTCTCTCCAGAAGTTCAGATGTTGGTTTCATAGTTAATTGAGGGTCTCTCTCTCTCCAGAAGTTCAGATGTTGGTTTCATAGTTAATGAGATTCTCAATTATTTTATGTACTGCAGAGATTGGAAGTAGCTGAATTCTCCGGGCTAAGATCCTCATGTGTGACCTATGCTCAGGATGCTAGAGATGCTTCCTTCTTTGATGTTGTGGCTGCCCAACTTACTCCCAAGGTTTTTCTCACCCATTTCCTTTAAAAAAACATTTATGTATAGTATTTCAACCGAGACTATATGTATGAAGACAATTAACTTGTTAAAGAATTAATTCAAACATGTAAATTCATCTTAACTCAACGACTTAAGCTTTTGAAAATAATAAAATAATTAATCCAGATGCCATGCACCTTAATATGGTCATTTTTGGTAGCTTAGAAAATGATTAAATATGAAATTGTGTCATTCAGTAGAATTTGTCTTGTGAATTCTGAGCTTTACAAAAAATGAAAATCCACTTCATATCAGATTACAGGATCATCACCTGTTAGGGGAGAAACAGTGGCCAAATTGAAGGTAGCAATCAACGGATTTGGACGCATTGGAAGAAACTTCCTGCGGTGCTGGCATGGCCGGAAAGACTCACCTCTTGATGTTATTGTTGTCAATGACAGTGGTGGTGTCAAGAATGTAAGTCAATGTTTTGTTAAATGATTAATCAATTTCAAATCCTTTGGGAATCCACTACCATAGTCCTCTTAAATGATAATCAAAACTGCAGGCCTCTCATTTGCTGAAATACGATTCCATGCTTGGAACCTTTAAAGCTGATGTAAAGATTGTTGACAATGAAACAATTAGCGTAGATGGAAAACCCATTAAGGTCGTCTCTAACAGAGACCCACTCAAGCTTCCTTGGGCTGAGCTTGGCATTGACATTGTTATTGAGGTAAAGTCCTTCACATAATCGATTTCGAACTTTAGTTTAATTTGGGGTTGGTCTTGTTTATAAGATAGTTCGCATAATGGTCTACAGGGAACAGGGGTTTTCGTTGATGGCCCTGGAGCTGGGAAACACATACAAGCAGGAGCAAAGAAGGTCATCATCACTGCTCCAGCAAAAGGTGCTGACATTCCAACGTATGTCGTTGGAGTAAATGAAAAGGATTACGATCACGAGGTGGCTAACATTGTCAGGTCAGTTACTGTATACAGATTCATTAGCAATAGCCTGCCAAGAAGCTAACTCTGCATTCAGTCTATTGATCTAGTTGAAGTAATCTTTCATTTGAGATGGTTAATTTTTTAGTCTTTGTGCAGCAATGCCTCTTGCACTACAAACTGTCTTGCTCCTTTTGTCAAGGTTATCGATGAAGAATTTGGTAACCATCTATCTCATATTCAATTAACACATATCGATCAAACATCCTCCAGGACTTGCTCGTGTGCAATTTGTAATAGTTTCCATTGATAATGCAGGCATTGTTAAGGGAACCATGACAACCACTCACTCCTACACAGGAGACCAGGTGATAAGTCTATCATAAGAAAAAATATCATTTTTCTAATGAAGTTTATCTTATGAAGTTAAACATTTGGGTTTGTTCAGAGGTTATTGGACGCATCACACCGTGACTTGAGGAGAGCCAGGGCAGCAGCTTTGAACATAGTCCCCACAAGCACTGGTGCAGCCAAGGCCGTGTCTCTTGTGCTTCCACAGCTAAAGGGAAAACTAAATGGCATTGCACTTCGTGTGCCTACACCTAATGTATCAGTTGTTGATCTAGTTGTTAACGTTGCAAAGAAGGGAATTTCAGCCGAAGATGTTAATGCAGCCTTCAGGAAAGCAGCTGAGGGGCCATTGAACGGCATCTTGGCTGTGTGTGATATCCCTCTTGTGTCTGTAGACTTCCGTTGCACAGATGTTTCTTCCACTATTGACTCTTCATTGACAATGGTGATGGGTGATGATATGGTTAAGGTGGTTGCCTGGTATGACAATGAATGGGGATATAGGTGAGAATACTGTTTTTTCAAGGATTAGAGTTACAATTATTACTAACTAGACAATTAGATAGATTGTATATGTCATGGTTTTTTTTGTGGTTTTGTTGAATGCAGTCAAAGGGTGGTTGATTTGGCACATTTGGTGGCGAGTAAGTGGCCTGGAACGGCCGCAACTGAAAGTGGAGACCCATTGGAGGATTTCTGCAAGACCAACCCAGCTGATGAGGAATGCAAAGTCTATGAAGCTTAAGCAAATTGCTCCATTTTTTGGCTAGTTGTATAGTGCCAAAACTATTGATTTTCAAATTATTGTTCAATTCGTATTTTGCCAACAAAACTGAGAAAGAGGAACCCTTTTGTTAAGTGATTGAATGTTAAGATAGTTGTTTCAATCTTGCATTAATAATGGTTATAATCCAAATGTAAGAATAAAATGAAAAAAAAAATCATCTCCTGATTAATTAGTTTTCCTCAAATTTCAAGGCTTTCTCATATCCTATTTCAATCAAAAGATGATAACGTTGATCCACATCATTTATGCAAAACTGTGACATATGTTAAGAGTCTGGAGCTTAATAATGTGCTACGCGGAGACAACATGCAGGGACAACATGCTGATCTCAAATTAAAAAACAAAAAGGAAAAAATGAAACAGCGGGAAAAGGAAACTGCGATAACTGTGCAGATTCGATGCATCAACCTAAGGGTGTAATCGGTTCGGTTTAGAGAGTTTTAACAAACTGAATTGCACATGCGATTTTTTATTAAGAGAAATTGATCTAGACTGAAAAATAATCTCAAACTGAATTGAACCGAATTATAATATCAAACCGAACCGAACTGCATTGTGAAAAAAATGTAAAAACCGAAACGAACCATCAAATATGCAGAACAAATTTTTAAAAAACTCAATTTCAATCTTAAATAAAACCTTACAAACATATTAAAAAAATGGTTAATATCATAAGACTCTCTAAATTTTATCTCAAAATCAATTTACCTTCTAAACTATTTATTCTTCTGAATTGGTACTTAAACTTTCTCCATCAATCACTTTACCTCCTGAACCGAAATTTTGAGTTTAACGTCATTTAATTGATCACATGTATTGCACATGATCCACAAAATACCGAAACTGCCCCTGTTAAAAAATCACCCCATCACTGTGCTGAACCCCCCTCCCCCCCACGCGAACACTCCATCTCCCTCCTCCATCGCAGATTTTTCTCCCAGCGCCTCCATCTCCTCGAGTTCGTCTCTTCTCCGTCGATTTCGCCTCCTTCTCCCTTAAGTTCTCCCTCTCCCTCGATTTTTCCAGCCATCCAAACCCTAACCAGTTAGCCCCCTAACCCGAAAAACCCTAACCCGAACTAAAAAAACCATAACCGAGCTTCCTATCTCTTACCCGAAAGTTCCAATTGACCCATTCTCCTTTGATTTCAGGTAACTCCTCTTTCTTCTATTTGTGATCTAATTTCTATTTCAATCTCTTAAATAGGGGCATTTTTATTGATTTCTGAAATTGAGACCATGGGTTGAAATGAGGAGTATGTGTTATAACAAAATTCATTTTTTTATTTGAATATTACTTTTTTTGTGAAGAACCCAATAATATTTTGTTTTTTATGTTGATTTTTGGTTTGAAATGGGGACCATTGAATTGGAAAGTGGACCAAGTTGTTTCTTTATCCTTTCTTAGTCAGAATTACCTGCTATTTTTTTTATGTTTTTGTACTATTTACATGTAGTTTACGTATTTTCTGAACTATTTACATACTTTTAATGTAATTTATGACTTTTTACATGCTGTTGATAAATTATTTACATGCCGTTAAAGAACTACTTACTTGCTATTTTTGTAGTTTATGACCCATTTACATGTTCTTTATGTAGTTTATGAACTATTTACCTGTTGTTTAGGTAGTCTGTGAACTATTTATAGTAGGTATGAATTGTTTACATGCTAGAATCTTTTTTAGGTATGTCGGTTATAAGATGAAAGTTGCATCATGGGGGAAAACTAATGAATATGCCCTTCAATAGCTATGATGGGGGACAGCTTGAGGTATTCGAGGTGATCGATTTTGATTTGTTGTATGGGGTTATATTCCACAATATGGTAAGATCATTAGACCATGAAACTTAAAAATGTATACGGTATAAGTTTAAAGGGTAGAGTTTTGAAAATCTCTTACCTTTAAACTACGATACTGATATCCATAATATACTGACAAGATTAGAGAGTGATATTGAAGGTGGATTAATTTTGGAGTTATTTGTTGAGCATATAGAGGAGGACAATGATAATGAGAATTTAGATGATAGTAGTAGTTCTGATGAGTCAGGATATGAGGTTGAAGATGATAGTTCTGTAAAAGAATCTTAAACTTCTTTGAGTGGATATATTACTGGTTATGATGTTGATGATTGTACTGATAGTAATGTGGCTAGGGCTGAACCTATTGTTGATAGTAATGTGGTTAGGACTGAACCTGTGATTGATAGTAATGTGGCAAGTATTGAACCTATTGTTGATAGTAATGTGGCTAGGACTGAACCTGTGATTGATAGTAATGTGGCTAGTACTGAACTTGTGATTGATCCTAATAATGTGGCTAGTAACGCGACTAGGACTGCATCTATTTATATGTATGAACCTGTTGATGTGGAGTCCGATTATGAAAATAGTTATGTAGGTAGTCCTGATGATGAGATGGAGGTTCCTAGGTTTCCTGAATATCATGAAGATGTTAACATGCGTACATGTAGAACTGTCGGTAGGCATGTTATTTACTAATTTCAAAGTTTTTAGAAGAGCACTTAAGACCTATGTAATCCAACATGAGTTTGACTTTTCATACGTAAACAATGAGTCAAAGAGAATCACATGCGTATCTAAGAAGAAATGTGGTTGGGGGATCCATGCTTCTACTGATTCAAGGACTGGTTCTTTTCAAATTAAAACATTTCAACATGAACATAGGAATTGTAGCAGGGCTAGAACCAATGCTAGAATGACGTCATCTTGGATAGCTCAAAAGTAATAGATGAAGAAGTTAAGAGATTCTCCTAGTTGGGAAGCCAAGGCGTTGAAGGAGGAAATTAAGAGAGAATTTCAAGTGAATCTTTCTTTGTAGAAGTGTTACAGAGCTAAGTGTAAGAGTTTGAACATAGTGCGAGGTGAAATACCTATTTCAGGGTGCAGCTAGAGCTACCTCTTGAGAGACAATTTAAATGAATTATGAATGAGTTAAATGAGGCGAACGTGAATGCACGTGCATGGCTTGAGAAAGAGACAACTTCCTCTTGGTCTAAGCATGCTTTCTACCCGGAGGTTAAGTGTGATGCAATAATAAGCAATGTGGCTAGTTGAATGTTTTAAATAATTACTTTATACATAAAAAATAGTGAAATAACACACAAGGTTTTTGGATGACATTAAATTAAGTTGATTCTTTTCAAAATTTTGACAAATTAGTGAAGAGGGAGATGTAATTTGTGGGTGATTTTTCTGATGGGAAAACATGAGAGCTATGTACCTTATAAGGTTGAAGAAAAAGGCAAAAATAGAAAGAAAAAAAAGGTATATGTCATGCATGTAACCATATAACAACCATTTAATGGCCATAGAGTAAAATGATAGATGAAGAAAGTTTAAGTATTAATTCAGAAGAAAAAATAGTTTAGGGGGTAAGTTGATTTTGAGATAAAATTTAGGGGTCCTAATTGGGAAGAAATATATACATAAAATATTTATAAGCGAGTCGTATATTCTTAGAGAAAATGTATATATAATATATTTTTATGTATTAACGTGGTTCGGTTCAGTGCAGTTTTCTTATAAGACCCACAAACCGAACTGAACCGCATAATTTTATTAAATTGAAACGAAACCGAACGACAAAAATTACTCAAATCGAACGAACCGCTGCGGTTTGGTTTCGTCGGTTTGTGGTGTTTTACTTTACACCCCTACATCAACCAACCGTCGTCTTTCTGTGGAGAAGTCACGGAATTTCTCATATTCCATTGACACCAATGTTATCATACTCAATTTCAAAATTCCAAAGCTCTAAATCCCATTTGTCTTCGACCTTGTATCTTACTTTCCCAATCAATAGAAAATTCGGCTTTTATTTTATTTGAGTTCTGGATGAGTATAAAGAACATTCTTTTGGAAAATGATGGGGTTGCTCGTGTGTGTAGTGTGCCTATCATTAGTCACTTGTTGCAGATGGTAGGTAACGTAGTAGTTCTTCTATATTGATGCTTAATCGTATACCTGAGGGCTGAGGCCATTGCTTCAAGAAACAAATTTTAGAAGCTTTACAATCTTTCACATACTTTTATTATTCTAGTGTAGCTTATATGTTCATTGATATGGTGGGTATTACTGCTATACTACAAGAGTGGACCTACCTCTCTCTTTCAGTGTCACAACATAACAGTTTTCTCAATTTGTGTTAGCCCCAATTTTTCAGTACTGCTTTATTTTTTATTATAACATAGTCAAAATATCAATGCATAATCAACCATACGTTTCGTGTCCATTATACATTTTTCTTTAATAAGTTTAGGAGTTAGAATTCGAACTTGTCACCTCTTACTTCATTGAGGTGTATTGTTTATTCACGTTGACTTCTCACTATGTCAATGTACCTATATTCTATAAGTAATATAATGTGTTTACTTATAATTACTAATATTAGTTTTTTTGAAAAAAAATAATTGATGCATATATAAACGTATGCTATAAAATATGACTATTAATTAAATAATTAAATAATTTTTTAATAATTAAATGATATGTCAATTATTTATTTATTTAATTAATCATTTTAATTAATAAAATAATACACACCACTTAATTACTCTTATTATTTAATATTTTTTACTAGAAATAGTTGAACGGTCTTTATATTTTCATCGACCGCACAAACTTGGAATTGAAAGTAACGGGGACTCACAGAAGAATAAAATAGAGTCCCCATCTCTCCAACTACCGCTGAAAGTCTAGTGGCAGCCATTTACTGCCGAGCATTCCGGATAGTCGCTCACTCGAATCAGATAAAGCCCAACCCAACCCATCCCCACCTTCTTCCGCTTCATTTTCATAGCCGAAAAAAAGGTTAACACTTGTCTTAATTTATTTCATCTTCATTACAGTAAAGCCAAAGGTATCAACGTCTCGAGATTCGTGATTTTACTTTCTCATTGTCTCAGATTTCATCCACATCCAGTATAGATAACCATGGTGGAATAGGTTGTAGCTGATGGAAGCTCCGGAAATAGTGCATAAACGAAAAGGCGATGCGAGTGTGGTTTCGTAGATGGAGGCCTCCATTTTAGCATGTGTTAACTGTGTTTGTGTCTGGTGGCTTTATTAATTTTGCAAAGATCGAAGTGTATCAGCTTCTCTCTTACGGATTCGAGTTTTTTCTCCCCTGAATCGAGATAATCTGGAAATAGAATCTTCGCTCACTACTTTCTCTCGGTTCGCGTCTCAATTTGAATTCGATTTTTAAGTCCTCCTAGAGGTGTACTTATCTGTCGATTTCTCTGAACCGTGGATCTTACTACGTACTGCAATGTAAGTTCCTCTTTTTTCTTCTTTCGTCTTTCTTCTTTTTTGCTTGATTATTTCCATTTTTTTAGTTTCATTTGACATGTTATGAATGTATGATTCGTAGCTCCGAAAGCTCTTTTTATCCATTATGATTGTATGAGTATGTTCTGGTTCTGGTACTTCAGAATTTATCGCTTTGCTGGTTTTAGGGGTTTGATTCAAATGTTTTTGTCAAAACTTTCCCCCTTTGAGTTTTGACTTTATTTTCTTGTTTATCCTCAATCAATCGGATCCCTATTCATTGTTACTACTGCTTAGTTCTTTTTATCTTTATTTGGTATTGTTTTGATTGTTTTGGAAATTGATAGATGGGAAATTCGCAATTCCTTTTCGGTCATTTCTAACCAGACTTTCCGTGGCTATTGAAACTTAATTACGTGGATACGATGAATCATCTAATGGTCATTCATCTTTCTATGTTTAGGAAATATTTATTTCATAATTTTTGGATTGTTAATAACTGACTTTTTACGATCAGTCCAAATTTTAGTGTGTCAAATTACTGATTATTTGGATGTTGCAAAACTGACTAGTAAGTGACTGCGGATTGGTAATTCTTTCTTGATGTGCATGTATTGTGTGTCTTTGCAACTTCAAAAGAAAACTATAGGGCTTAAGAAGTTAAAAGTTGCATATTTTGCTATGTTAGTCACTACAGAAGATTAAATACTGCTCTATGCCTCCAAGATGTCTTTCCTTGCTTATAATTGTCTGCTTGAGATATGGTCTGCCTGAAGGATCATTTGAGGATACATTTTCAAGTTGTCTTTTAACAGCTTGCCTTCTATGAGATTGTTCTGCCTAATCTTCCATGTTTACTCTGTTTTAGATAAAAATGTAGAAGGTGCGCTGGGGCTCCAAAGATTATTGTGTCGCATTTTCTTTTGCTTGTAAAATTTTTGTGAAGAAAATGTTTCCCGAGGAACGACCTGGAGAAGAATCTCTTCATCAAGGTCTTAGAGCTTTGAGTACGCCCAAGCGTCTGGTGAGAAATGTGAGCCAGAAATTGAGGAGGAAGAATCATAAAAGTGGATTGGAGGAAGAAGATAATGCAAGGGGGTTATTCTTGAGGTGTCTAACTTTATATGGTAGAGGTGGGGGTTGCAAAGTAGGTGCTGACACTAGTGAGGAGATTGGAGATCCAAGCAGTAGAAGAAGATCTAGTGCCAGTGAGGAAGGCAGGGGATACAAATCGATATTCAGCTTTGAGGAAACTGGAATGGACTGTTTCTCATATGGAGTGAAGGAGAAATTTCGGAAGAAACATAACCAAAAGGAGGAGCTTGCACTTGAGGAGTTTACCAGGAATAATATGGTAAATGTTTTTCTTCCAGATGACATTCTTGAGATGTGCTTGATGAGGCTACCTCTTACCAGTCTCATGAATGCCCGCCTTGTATGCAAGAAATGGAGATGCTTGACAACTACTTCTCGGTTTCTGAAGATGAGACGAGACGGTTTGCATCAGAGTCCATGGTTATTTTTGTTTGGTGCTGTTAAAGATGGCTATTGCTCTGGGGAGGTACATGCACTGGATGTAACCCTAAAGCAGTGGCATACAATAGGAGCTGATATTCTAAACGGAAGGTTCATGTTTTCTGTTGCCAGTATTCAGGATGATATTTATGTTGTTGGAGGTTGTTCTAGCTTGACTAATTTTGGGAAGGTGGATAAGAGCTCATTCAAGACACACAAAGGGGTTTTAGTCTTTAGTCCTATAACTAAATCATGGCGTAAAGTTGCATCTATGAAGTATGCGAGGTCAATGCCTATTTTGGGAACTTGTATGGTCAATTCAGAATTTTCAGCCATCCAAGGTCATCAAAATCGGCAAGATAGACGTTTTCCTAGATCACGTCTTGGAGGAGTATTAGATGTTTACGAGGATCCACACAGACTTTCACTGAGACGTCAATATCGAAATTCTCATGACGAGAATGAGGTTTTGATGTTGCCTAGTAGAAAGGCACACAAGTTTGTTCGGCAAAAAAGTGATCAGTCAAGCACGAAAGGCTGTGGAAGGTTTGTGCTTATTGCTGTAGGAGGTCTTGGATCTTGGGATGACCCTTTGAATTCAGGAGAAATCTACGATCCAGCATCAAATAAATGGACAGAAATCCAGAGGTTGCCTGTAGATTTTGGTGTTGTTTGTTCCGGGGTTATCTGCAATGGAATCTTCTATGTATTTTCCGAGACTGATAAACTCGCAGGATATGATATTGAAAGAGGCTTCTGGGTTGGAATCCAAACGAATCCGTTCCTACCCCGTGTTCATGAATACTACCCAAAGCTTGTCTCTTGTAATGGCCGGCTATTTATGCTCTCTGTCTCATGGTGTGAAGGGGATGGTCAAATAGGCCAGAGAAATAAGGCTGTAAGAAAATTATGGGAGCTAGATCTCATGTATCTCACCTGGAGTGAGATCTCTGTACATCCTGATGCTCCAATGGACTGGAATGCCACATTTGTGGCAGATAGAAACCTGATATTTGGGGTTGAAATGTTCAAAATATTTGGTCAGGTCTTGGATTTCTTGACTGTCTGTGATGTCTCTGATATTGGGACGAAATGGAGTCATATTTCAAGAAATCATGTTCCTCATGAATTGGATGCTTCTTCCTGCATGACCAAGACAATGGCGGTAGTACATCTTTAAAAGTCTCGACTTCCCTCCCAACAAATGCCGAAAGACTTACTACTGTACCCAAAACATTGGTCGTCATTGATTTCTCTGTATGTACCTTCTTCTAAGTTGTTAATTAGACGTTGAGTTATGGCTTGGCTTTCTATGTAACTCTCATGTTATTTTATTTATAAAATTGATTATGTACCATAATAATGGATTCCTTGTGTTGCTCCAGCATAAGATTTCAATCTGGTTTTCTTAGTTTGAGTTGTACCCCTCTCCACCTTTTGGATAGTTGTAAATTTAGTACACAAATTCAGTACTTCAATTCATGCAACATACACGAGGTCTCTATGCTATTGAAGAGACATAATAATACAGCTTACTAGCTCTTTTTTAGATGGATTGGCAGTGATATTTTGAAATGTTTTACAATTGAATTCTTCTCATTGCCACCATTTAAATATGCAACTTATGAAAATAACGAGCATAATTACTTATTAAAAATTGGACAATAAGCATAATTACTGAAAAATGGAAAGAACAAGCTTATTGCTTGTATAAAGTTATGTAGTATACAGAGGACTTTTTAGTTTTTATAAGCTATTCTATTGATGTCAACCACAACCATATCTGCCTCCAGTTACTGCGCTCCATGACCAAAACCACAAATTGCCTTAAAAACTTAATTTGGAGAAACGTACAGAAGCAAACCCTCACTTACATAAACAAAGCATTCAAGGTGGCGAAAACAGATCACCTCAGTGATTAGTTCAGCTGATATGGGTCGTTAATGTCAACAACCCAAATCAGGAGACCAGAAAACGTGGTGATATGATGTTTCTTTTTCTTTTTAAACCTGGCATAGGTAAGGTCGAGATCCGACAAGACTCTTATTGTTCATAACAGGAAAGCATTCGGGTCCCAAGGTGCAGGCCAGTCTTATCCCATGTTTGGAAAGATTCCAGAGAAGTTGGGCAACTTATCAACATGTTTCAAGGCACGCTCTGCAATTTGCCTGGTTCGATAGTCACCATGCTGGAAGGCATCAACCAGCGCTGTATTCACTTTAGGGTTCCCGGAAACTTCGTAGGCAATGTCATCGGTCCGCAAGAGTCTCTCAACTGCCCAAACAGCCCTTCTCCTCAAGTTTTCCGAGCGCTTCTCAAGTAACACATCAAGTATAGGCTTAACTCCTTCAGAATCACATAATACCATTACCCCTTGATCAATGTCAACCCCATCATCCAAAAATGTACACAATGCTGCTAAAGCTGCCTCCACCACCTTCTCATTTTTGTGGTCTAGGAGAGCAACCAACTTGTCCACTGCCTGTCCTTCCAAAAGACAAAAATTCTCTTTTAAAGAGCATGTTCCTTGATGGATCCTACACAATCCTGTTAATTCAGGCTGTTTTCTGAAACACGGAATACAAAAACCACCAGGCGTTGGCAATTCGGGAAGCTTGGTTAAACTTTTCGATTCTAACGATAAATTCTCCAATGCGGTGGCTGAAACCATTTGTACATTATCAAGTCCATTAGACTGGAGAAGTTCAATGAACAATGCTGCGAGGTTGTGATCCTGACAAAATGCAAGAGCTGTAGGCTCATCAGTCAGCACAAACGTAACCCTTGCAAGAATCCGTACAAGCCCTTCGAGAAACGTTGTCATAAAACGGCCACCCCTAGTCTCCCCTTGACGGATCCTTACTATTCTATAGTAAACCATCTTAAAGGCATCTTCATCGAGCATCTGCCGCGTGAGCCCCAAATCCCTTTCTGGGAGATCAGCTAGAAGACCAACAGCGGCTGCCTGCTCCTCTGTGATCCCAGTATTTTCCGATATGATTCTAAATAAACTTCCTAGCTGGCCAACCGTGCCACGTAGGGCATCTGCTAGTTCCTGACCCATGTAAGGGGAGAGGTTCTGGAGAAGTTTTAACGAGGCTACACGTAAATCCAGCTGTGGAGCCTCGATAAACTGTACTAGGCTAATTGTAGCACCAGAGCTTTTGATGGCAGAAACTACACTCGAAACAGTCGAGGAAGAACTAGTAAGTCCAACCAGAACCTGGAGAAGCTTACATGCGATTGCTGGACCAGTGTTGCTAATGAGATGTAGCAGATTATGGACAATATCTTCTGAGACTAAGGTTGTCTGATAGTTAGGTCCAACTGGAATGGAATCCAATTCATAACCCGAGTTCACCACATCAGCAAGGATTGTTGCGGCTACCTCTTTTAGTCGCATAGGGAGTTGGTTGGCGCCCACGGTAAAAAGGTCCTTGACAAGAGGTGGAAGAATCCCTTCCTCTATTAACACCTTTGCACTTGCCTCAAAAGATGAGATCTGATTTAGAGCTTTCAAAGCAGCTTCTCTTGATTGTTTATTACCCCTTTTCATGATGCTTATCAGAGATGAGCCAACTGTTTTAGCCACAAGGACCTTGACGTCATTATCCAAAGCTAGCTCACCCAAATATGCTACCATTGAGAGTGTGGTTTCTGGTGATGCTGCAACAATCCACTGAAAAAATAAGTTCATTTACATTTAACAAAACAAACTCAACGGAACAGTTGCCCATCAATTTGCAGGAAACAAACATGACTACATGAGATACTTTATTGACAAAGAAAGAAAACACCAAATCAGCACTTGTAAGGGATATATGTGTGTAAAATAGGGAAAATGTGAGGAACTTAAGAAGTTGAATGATGATCATCTGGGCTTCATAAAGGACACAAGGAAAGATAATGGGAAGATATCACTATCTAAACAGTATACTTAGAACAACCAGTACCCTACAAACAATTAAACAATCAAAATCTAATACACCTGTTTTGTTCTTTTAGATCTTATCTTCTTCATTAACACTAGGTTTTATATAAATGATGTTTATTTCAATTAACTAGGACGGCTTGCATATGGACACATTAGGAGGATTATTCTATTAAGAAAGAAGAACGAAGTCTTGTACTCCATTACTATAGTATCAGGGGTGAATGTAATCACGCTTATTAAGAGAAAGCATCATCAAACAGATGCTGATATTGGCGATATATGAAATCAAGCAACATGCGTAACATTGTGAGAAGCAAGTACCGTCAAGGATCTGTGTTAGGAGAGGATGCAGTCTACCACATTCAGCCATCTGTAGCACATTACTCTCGACCTTCCCTAAGTTATCCAATGTTTTATCCGCTTTCTCAACAGCTAAAAGATTCTCTGATTTGCTGCTTGCCATTCCAACCAATATAAGAATTGCCCCATTGATTGAACCAATCTTCTCACATAAGGCTTCAGATTTGGAGAGTTCATTAAGCAAAGAGACAGCTTCTCCCCTTTCTTTAGCAAACTCATGAGACAAGAACTTCACTAAAGTCCGTACAGTGTCACCCTCAGCTAGTATATCCTGAAAAAAACCAAGAGAATACGTTAACAAGAAGCCCGTGAGTGAAGGGTATTTTATGTTGGTGTAAGCCAACGAAGCCACCTTATTATCATCGTCATCTTGCACCACAACCCGAAGGGTTTCCAGAACTTTACATCGAACTTTGCGGCTGCTGCTCTTTAACAGATCAATAATCATTGGTATCAGCCCAGCATTACGTGCAACGTGCTTATTTGATTGGCTCTTTTGACATACATACTGGACAAACTTCAAGGAGAGTAAAATGTCATCTTCTTGACCTCCCAGATTTAATGATCTACGAGCATTATCCAACTGAGCAGCTTCGTTCCTAGCTGTCCATTCTTCAATGGTGTGTCGTAAAGCGATACTAGGGTTCAACTCTGTAGTCCTTAGCTCTTTTAGAGTTAACGGACAGACCAATTTCCTTCCACTCTCCTCCAATTCCTTGAACCACTTTTCAATTGCTTCTCGTTCGAAAGTTTGTCCACTTTCTATGGTAACAGGGTCACGCATGACTTGCTTTGTTAAAGGGCAGACAAATGCATCATAAATAGGTTCAATATGCATTCTCTCCATATAGTAGCTCTCATCAGACTGGCTGCCACTGCCAGGTTCATAACTTCCATCCCAACTATCAGCCATGTGATTGTGTTCTAAGGAACTCCTTAGTAGAAAGTAACAACTGCATACAGTTACCAATTCAGTGGTTCTACATGGTATAGTTAAAATAAGAGGGAAAAAATAAGTGATTGGTGCATAAAACGATGCATTAAAAAGTAAAAAAATTAATAATAATAATAAAATACAACAATTTTTAAC
Organism: Datisca glomerata; assembly: GCA_003255025.1. Lineage (NCBI taxonomy): Eukaryota > Viridiplantae > Streptophyta > Magnoliopsida > Cucurbitales > Datiscaceae > Datisca > Datisca glomerata. The sequence continues at coordinate 2,082,639 of QANY01013250.1, read as the reverse complement.
ACCATATTTGATTGTCTGGCAAGACAAGAGAACAAGGGGGTATAGAAAGTTCAGAAATTACTACAAGAATGAAAGTTGTAGAACAGTGTTCAAAGGAAATCAATTTCGATGTAAAGAAATACTTTGTAGACACACAAGCTAAGCAAACATTATAGAAAACACACAAAACAGCCATCTTTAGCTTGTAAGAAGCAAGAATTTGAAACCAAGATTTATCCACTCATCTACCACATATAAATTGAGGACAAAACTCAAGTTTGTTTGCTGTTGTGAGTTACTGCAGGAACGTAGCTGACCCAAGCCACAATTCAATACCAAAATAATCATCCTTCATTTCTACAGCCCCCAAGACCTTAAGAAAATCACAAGAGCTGACCAACCCGTTACATAAACAAATGTTCAGAGTCAAAAAAGCAATCAAGTTACCTGTAGTAAGCCAGAAAGACCCTAATTCCCGATCAAACATTCCATAAAAGCATGAGGGTGGACATTTGGAGCAGTGAGGGAATTAAATTATCTGGTGGGAACTTGAATTCAGACATGTCCCCTGCAGCTCCTCTGATGGGTCAGGTCAAAATTAGGATGAAGATGACAAACCTAATTCAAGCTTCAACAGCACCCCAACCGAACAACGCGAGAGAGAGAGAGAGATTCTAATATGTACATGAATAGAGAATTGACTAGGGAGAAGTTAGTCAAAGAATTGAAAGACGCAGCTGTCTGATTATAATATCTACAGCAACAAACAAATGCAAACAAAAACAGCTACCTAGGAAGCCGAATGCCAACGGCCCAACAGGTCGGAGTCCTTTTAAAAGAATCGACTTGTCGTTCCAACTCAGGGTTTGGGTTTGACTTGCCTCCATCCAACGCTAAGCATATCCATGGGTAGAGTAATGTATCACGTCACCAAACGTCCCAAACCAATGAGTCTTTTTATACCGCCATCTCATTCCTTTCGCCGCCACTTCTATAGCCGCAGGAAAGACAGCAAAGAACCACCTCATCAGTGAAGAACGGCCAACTTCATCTCTCACACCTAAAATACAAACTTCCATGAATGCCCCAAATCTGCAAACAAAAACCCATAACCAACATCCTTCGATCATCGCTTGTCATTTCATATTTATATCTTAGCCATAGCACGAGCAGACAACTATGCAGAATCTTGAACCTACCATCAGCTGGAGTATGCTTCTCCATTTTGATGTATGCTTTTGACATCATGGTTAGTTCTGCTCTCTGGAAGGATGCGAAATGAGTGCAAAAAGCTTCTAATTTTGATTGATAATAGAACTTACTTAAATAGAAGAATTTCTTAGATCCTCGTAGATTATTCAAAAACCCGTAACCAACACCTCTTCGAACATCGCATGTAATTTTCATATTAATATCTCAGCCATAGATTTCTTATTTTGCGGTGTGCTATGGATTTTTCATTCTCTATAGATTCAAGGGTTGAAATCTGTTTGACGGAATGGGTGTCTTTTTATGCGCGAGACTTATTCCTAACACATTCTCGCCTCAGTTAGAGTGTCTGTGGTGCTTTCTGCTATGACCATACCAATCAGGGACTGAGTCTGTCCCTATTACATAGTTATGTTTTTAAGTTTACTTCATTTATTGATATTTTTTTATCACAGAATATTATTGAAATTGAACTTAACAAATATGCTTGCTATGCAATCTGATTATCTTTTGCTTTCAACCCCTCATTCTAGTTGTTCCTTCCTGTTTGACTTATACCCCCCATCCCCACCCAAGGTTCCATGAGTTTGTGTTTATGTTGGACATAAAACAATAAAACACTGATCTGTATTTTGGTCTTTGGTGAAAAAGTTTGTGCACATGATGTTTTACACTTGATCTCTGAACTTCAGGTAAGTTCCATGTTGACAAGTTCATACTGATGCTTACTTTGCACCTAAGCTTTAAAAATTGAAGGAATAAAGGAAATGTAAGTTGAAATTAAAACGTTTACACCCTGAGAATGCAGTTGTCGATGATTAACTTTATGAAGAATTTGTTTGATTTAAGGAATATTATGACGTCTATTTATAATATTTAGTCTCTTAAGAATAATTAAAATCTATGTTTATAGCTTTCAAGCTATATTGTTCGTAAAATCATTGATAATCTCTTCTTCTTTTTAAGTTTGAGTATTCTAATCCCATGATGTGAGTGGTCGTGTATCATTCTCTCACACGCTCTTCTTGTAATGAAACAGGGTTTGTTTTGGAGATTTTTTAGAAGAATTCATCTTATAGACGACTGTCAAAGTGGACTTCTTTATGTGGTTCAGGACTTCACCTTACAAATGCAAGGCTTTGTGGTCAAATCCCCATGAGAGTTGCGTGAAAAGAATGGCCAGCATCCTAAGGGCCACTAAATTAAATGTTTAAAAGCTGTCAAGCATAACTATAACGATTGTTATGCCCTCATTAAGGTATGAGTGGTCTAACTTGGTCTCCAAATACTCTTAAGAGACTTGAACGTGGGTGGGTGCTAATAAGAAATTTCACCAGCTTTTGTTGAAGCAAATTCTCAGATCAATTTCTTGGTTTCTCAGTCTATGTACTGTGAAGTGAATGTGAAATATATGGGAAGCACTTAAAGATTGCAGCAGCATTCAGACTTCGGAGAGGGAAATGGTATTTGATGATGATGGAATGTATTGTAGAGGTTATGGCTGGTTTATTCTTTGATATATCATGTTTAACTTAGAATGAAATGATGTCAAGCTAGTTCTAATCAGTGGTTTTTGATGTTAGAAGCATTCACAATGCATTTACTCTACTATTTTGAATCCTTGTAATTTCAGTTTCAGTTGAGTAATACTAATAGTTTTAGGGGTAAGTCTACGTCGGCTGGTATGGTATTGTGAGTATCTAAAATGTGATATTACCTAAAATGTGTTTACAGTGAGCTATCAAGAACTCATTTTAGATATTCAAGTAGGGTATAATAAATATATTGTAAGTGTCTCAAATGTTATCACACTGTTCAACGTATTTTGGGCAATCCAAGGTGTCATGCCAGTCGGCACCGCAGACATGCCAGTCGGCACCGCAGACTTACTCATAGTTTCATTTCATAGTTTTAAATAAGTGTCAGAAAATGTGATCACCAAACATTATCATTCTCTAGTAATTTTCTTGTGGTAATTTTAGATATAAACTTGGCACATCCTTACCAATTTAAACTATTTCTTATAAAAAAGATTTCAAATTTTGGAAAACTATATTACTACGTTAAATATTTCAATAATACTTTTTTCGTTGATGAAAAAGTTTTGCTTCAAATAAAAGAGAAAATTTATAACTACTCTCGTGGTTAAAGAGCAACTCAACTATTGGGTTAAAGAGTAACGTAATTATCGAACAATGTAATGTTATGAAGTATGATGGTGTTCAATTTCGTTATAAAGTGTAATATATTTGGTATGAGATTATAAATTGAAATTTTTTTATTAATTTTTTATGTCTATAATTTAGAAATTTTATTTTAGAATTACGATTTATTCATTTGTCCAAATCATTCAAAATTGAAAGTACCAACCTCTTTCTTCTCTCTTTGTTCTCTCCAACAAACCTTCTGTTTTCATCGTCAGTCCACTCTCTCTCTCTGCTCTCTCTCTCTCTCTCTCTCTCTCTCTCTCTCTCTCTCTCTCTACTGCTTTCTCTCTCTTTTCTCTGTCTCGCGCGCGGAGAGTTCAGTGGTTATCTTCATCTTTCTTCAAATCAGGTAAAATTTCTCCTTTAATTTCAGTGGTATCTCCTTAATTTTAAGATTTTTGCCTCTCTGATTGATATGAAGCAGTGATTTTGAGAGTAGACGTCTACATTCAATCGATTTTCAGTTTGAGGGTTCTTTCCTATGCATTTCGTTTATGATTTTTCCTTTATGTTAGAGGGGTTCCTTGTCTTGTTGCATTTGTAGTAAAATTTAAGCGTCGTTTTGATGGGTTTCTTCTGAAATCCATAACTTTCTTCTACCTAGAGAATAGCCCGTCATCACTGAGCAATAAAATTATGTTTGTCTGTAATTTAAAACTATCGGTAAAATCGGTAGATGTCGCACGAATCCTCTTTTCAAGGGAATATATTAGGGCAAAGAACCTTTTGTTGTCAGATCTGTAGATTACATTTCTGGTCATATTTTAGATCATTGCGCTTCTGTTCAATACATGCATCCAAGCTTGGTTTTATTGTATTCATTCTTCAGGGGTCACTGGAGGTTTACCCGATCATTAACTTCAGGATCCGAGGGAGCGTTCAATGTCTCATGTCTCGTGCAATAATCGGGTGAAGCACTGATACCCACGTTAGAAAAAAAATTATTGTATTCATTCTTTCAATGGGGGCCTTGGATTGCCATTGTGTTGTCAGCGGGTTCAAGATGTCCCCTAAGGAATCCGATAAGAATTAGCCTTTAGACGAACATTTACCAACATTTTGAGCTGAATTACATTTTTTGTCTTCATCTTATACAAGATCTTTGCAAAGATTTGTATTCTCTATTGTTTCTGTTTTTTTGTCTTTTCTTTTGCATTAGACTGATGAAGTTCATTCTGTTCGGATTGAATTTGCTATAATTTGAGTACCTTTTTGTCCATTATGTTCTATAATTTGGCCTTGAAATGAGACTCTAAGCAAGTTATCGACTCTACTAATGAAAACTTTTGGAGTAAACTGTTATAATTAAGGCTTAAACTATTTTTGTGAAGAGTTAATTTATTTTTATTTTTTTGTATACACGTTTCTATATGTGAATCTTATGCTTTCTTCATGCACAATTCACTCTTTACTTTGCATGTTCTTGTTAAAAGAACTAACTATTAATTTCGGGCATTTCTTGAGATGTGGTGAGTTTAAGTTTTCGGCGCCTGTATGCCTCTATTTTTTGGTAATCAAGTGAAGCATCCGATGAATGTTGAAGAGGTGGAAGATACTACGGAGATGCGGTTCTCCATTTCAGGAAAGGTAACTCATTTTCTCAAAGAAAGAGTTTGGCCTAATTACTGGCCTTCGATTTGGGCGTATTCCAAACTCAAAAATGGTGGATCATGTCTCTACTCCCACAAAGGAAAGCGTATCCTGATTTGCTACGACCATTGACACACATGCTTCATCTATTACTGTACTTAGTAAACTTCTACTCAAGTCGAACAGCCGTGACTCTTAAGAACCTATGACAATACATGATAAAGAAGGTTTAACAACAAGAAAATGGGTAAGGATTTTATCTGATAAATGACGCTAGATTACTACTTTCTTATATGACAAATAATGCTGATTGTCTATATTTGAGTATGGCTTATAAGATTTTTTCTCATCTAACAAGTCTTATTGTGAAATATTTACTCTCAAGTTTATTGAGTTCTGTTTTAGAGGACTCCAACTTATTGCTATGTACCCAAAAAAAATGAAGTTTTTTTCGTGAGAAGATTGTTATGGACTTATTTATTCGTTAAAAAAGAATTGTTAGTTGAAGTGGATTCCGAATGATTTTAAAATATTAATATTTAAATTTAACATTTGGAGTAATACTTTTGTGTATAATTGACAATATAAGTTACTTAAGATTTATTTTTTGTTTGGATAGTTAATCTACTTAACGTGTGTCATCTATTTTGATTCTGAACATTTTAAAATTTTGAAGGTAAGATCTACTTGGACAGACCAAGTAGATTTTATAATCTAATTTCTCAAAGCAAGTAAAGATTTCGGTTCTCGACAATTCAAATTGTAGTTGGAAAAATTTACTTGGTCACCAAGTAGAAATTTTAATTTACTTGCTGCAAGTTGAGTTTTAGCTTTGGGACAATTAAAAAGATATTTTAATTTGAAATTAATAAAAATGTATTTATCTTATAATTGTTTTTTTGAATTATTATTGAATATATAAATATATGAAAATTTCATATTCATTAACGAGACTGTGATATTGTATTAGTGCGAGTGGATTAAGATCATAGATGATGAATAAAATAGTTCATAATATATTAAAGTATGAAATCTTTAATGAATGGTTATTAGTACGGTTCGTTAAATATTTTGAATGCATGTGATTTAGATCCGGATCACTAATTGTACATGATTTGGAGATTCAGTGACATGGTTGGTTGGGAGCATGATCTTACATGATTTGAAATTCAAACTTTTTTAACGGATCGTATATTGATTTCTTTAAGTATTAATTCTGGAACTGAATAGTAATTGAGCTCAAATTTATAATAACGATTATAAATTGACCGTTCACTAGTGAGTTAATGGTACTTAAAAATCAAGAGACAATTAGAAGGGTAAAACAATAATTTTGATCAGCTCTAATTTACGAACCAATAATTAGAGCACAGAACTACATGAATTGGTGATATCAATGGACTACGCGAGATTACTCTGTAATATAATTACTAAGAGTGTAATTTCATATTTATATTGAAGTGATAATGAAACTAATAAATAAGTTTATTTAATTAAAGAGTTTAGTCAATTATCTGATTTATTGGAGTTTAAAATTATGGGTCCATGATCTCTAAGTCACTTCTGTACTACACAGTTTAGAGTATGAATGTTCCAGAACATGAGAAAATGACTAGCTTGCAAAGTTTCTCAGGAAAATATATAATTATGAGATAATTATATGAAATCAATTAATTATTATAATTTTTAGAAATTATAATTAACTAATTAATTTTGAATTAATCGTGAGATAATATATTTGATTTATGAATTAAATAATATTAAATTATTATTAAATAATAATTTGAATTAAATAATGTTATTTTTGAATTAACAGATAAGTTGATTTTAAATTAACTGATATTTAGATATTTATCTGATTAAAATAAATTTAAAAAAATAAACTCATGGCATGTCGGACTGTCACATGCCAATAACTGATTTTTGAATCATGATTGACATGACACATTGTTGTGTCATATGGCACCACAGTGGCACGTGACACACGGTAGTGCCACATGGCACTACAGTGTGGCACAGACTACAGCGAGACCATTTTATGAAAACCCTAAAAATCTAATGAGCCTTAACCCAGAATATATATAGATGATGTTCTATTGGTCTCATTAAGCAATCATATATGATTAATTCGTTAATAAAAACTCTGTGAAATCAGAGTTCTGCCTCAAAAGTCATTATCTAAATTTTTAGATCTCATGTGTTGAGTACGTCTAGACTCTAAAGACATAAAAGTATTCTTGAGTTATTCTATGTACCCACACACGTCCTAATGTGTTTGATGATTGGTTTAAAAGATTTTAGTTTGGATCTCACAGTTCGTTCTCGTGAAAAATCTTAAGCTAATTGTTTTACTAGAAGATAACAAGGACGCTTGATAGATTTCGAGAAATATTATTACTTTCTATGAATGTCTTTAATTTAATGTACAGATATATAATGGATCCGTTGAGAAAATTTGTTTTTCACAAAATATTTTTAGAACTTGTGGTGACGCGATTGTTTTTTCAATTAATAAAATTTTTAAATAAATCATCTCCGCTGCGCGACTCGATTTCTAACGAATTTTACGATTCTGTATAGCTCAAAATTTTCAAGACAAAATCTACTTTCTCTGAACAAGTAGACCTTATAATCTACTTGCTCTAAGCAAATAGCTTAAACTCTACTTGCTATGAGTAAGTAGATTATAATCTATGTGCTATGAGCATGTAGGTTTTATGATTCTCGACAATTCGTAAATTTGAAAGCAAAACCTACTTGTTTTGAGCAAGTAGATTTGACGATTCTAGACACTTCATAAATTTGAAGAAAAATTATATTTGCTCCGAGTAAGTAGATTTCACAATTTTGTACAAATCAAAATTTTCAAGGTAAGTAGATTATAAAATCTAATTGCTTAGAGCAAGTAAGTTTTACGACTCTTGACAATATTATTTTATTTTATTCTAGATTTACAATATTTTGAAAACTAATGTATATATTTAATCGTTAATAATGTTAAAACTTTTTTTATGATTTTAAAATTCTTCAACATGTATGACACACTTGCTTTGACTAGTACTATATAAATGAACTAATATTTTTAAAAAATCTACTTGTTTATTAAAAGTAGCTTGAAACTTTACTTACTTGGAGTAAGTAGATTTTTCAATTCTGAAAAAAATATACTAGCAGAGTAAAAATTTACTTGATCAAAACAAGTAGTTTGTTTTTTCTACTTGCTCATAGAACAAGTAGCTTTTTTGAGATTTTGGATAGATAATCTAACAGAAGGAGAATTGAAAAAAAAAACTAACATGAAGAAAACCTACTTGCTCAAAAGAATATATCTCAAATTCAAACAGCCAGACACAAATTTTCAATACAATTAACTTTTCAAACTAATTCTAAATAGATTTCCACTTAATAAATAATTGTTTATATCAATGATCAATATTAATGTAGTAATCAGATATAAAGTTTACCCATGCTCAAGAATCCTAATCTTTAGTTTGCTTCTAAATTGTTTTCTTGAAACCTATAAAGATAGTAAACCGGTTAAGAAAAGAAATAAAGTTGGAGCCAAAATAAAAGCAAATGTACATTTGTCCAAAATAGCTTTCCAAATGTACATTTTGTCCAAAAAGCTCGTAATTTATTATGCAACTCTAAATAGGTTCCCTCTTGATTAGGTTAGTAGAAGTTTTTTCTGAGATGACGTGATTCAATAAGAAAATATCATGTAATATTTTTTGTATTTAATTTAAATCATAATGTGTCTAATTGAATAATATATTTTTAGTGAAACGCACAAATTTTTTTATATTAAAGTTATATTATAAATTTTAAAAATAATAAATGAATATGACATTTCTAGAATATGAGTTTAGAGATTTAACCAACTGTGAGAACCTAACTTATCAAACAAAATGATAAAACATGTTATTTTTGTTATTGGATCACGTTAGCCATAGTCAAATTCAATTTTTCGCACAATTTCTGCTGAGATATCACCTAGCTTATTATTATTATTATCATTATTATTATTAACTTCTAGATAAAAGTCTAAAATTCAAATTTTTAACACAATTTCTCTGCTGAGAGATATCTTCTAGTTCCGACTCCAACCCTCTGCAGTTGCCAATCTTACAACCCTCATCACCTCAAGATCCATCATTGCTGCACTCATTTCCGCCCAGAGTCACCACCTTGTCGCAACCACTTTCCATAGTCATCTAGCTTTGCTGTGCTCACTCTCGCAACATCCCTGCGAAATCTACCTTTATGCGGATGGCATCCCATCTGATTGCACCCCAGCTGTTCGATGAAATGATTGTCAGTGATTATTCCATCTAATGCACAATTCACCTTCTCTTCTGTCACAGAATCTCCCAGCTAGGTGTGATGGAGTGCGTTTGCTCAAGCGCTAGCGTCTATCCAGTTCTACTGGGGGGAGATGTTGCAAGTAGCAGTAGGGCTACATTCTTAGCACATTCAAAATTTAGTGCAAGGAAAGGACTTCCCAAGAATCTTCGTTACCCACGGCGAACCAGGCTTCCTCAGAACACTGGTGTTAATCAGTTCTTGAAGAAGACAACCACTGGCTCTGACTTATCATCATTTACGGACTTGATTTCCAACGATAAAATTGATTCACCCGTGGACGAAGAAGTTGGTGGTAGCGAGAATGATATTGAATACTGTAGCGATTACAAGGATGATGATATAATTTGGGATTCTTTTGAGATTGAAGCAATTTCGTCTCTTTTCCAAGGTAGAATTCCTCAAAAACCCGGTAAGTTGAAAAGGGAAAGGCCTCTTCCACTCCCACTTCCCCACAAGCTTCGACCTCTCGGACTTCCTACGCCGAAAAAACACGTTAAATTTGCAGTTTCCTCGCGCGCACCTTTGTCGAAGCAAGTATGCAAGAACCCAAATGTTCTTGTTGGCATTGCCAGAGAGATTAGTGGCCTTGCTCCGGAGGAAGACGTGTCCAAAATTCTCAACAAATGGGTTCGATTTTTGCGGAAGGGTTCTTTATCATTGACGATCAGGGAACTTGGTCATATGGGTCTTTCAGACAGAGCACTACAGACATTCTGTTGGGCCCAAAAACAACCTCAACTGTTCCCTGACGATCGCATTTTGGCTTCAACGGTTGAAATCCTGGCAAGGAATCATGAGCTGAAACTTCCATTTGACTTACAAAGATTTACTACTATGGCGAGTCGTGGAGTTCTTGAGGCAATGGTTAGAGGGTTTATTAAAGGAGGAAGCTTAAAACTTGCATGGAAACTTCTCATGGTTGCCAAGGATAATAACAGAATGTTGGACCCTAAGGTTTATGCAAAGTTAATATTAGAACTCGGGAAGAACCCAGATAAGCAAATGCTTGTCATGGCCTTACTGGATGAGCTAGCGCAACGAGAAAACTTGAATTTAAGCCAGCAAGACTGTTCAGCTATGATGAAAGTCTGTATTAGGCTTGGGAAGTTTGAGATTGCGGAGAGTGTTTACAATTGGCATAAAGAATCTGGGCATGAACCCAGCGTGGTTATGTATACCACTCTGATACACGGTCGATATTCAGAGAAGAAATACAGAGAGGCATTGGCTGTGTTATGGGAAATGGAGGCTTCCAACTGTCTTCTTGATCTTCCTGCATATCGTGTGCTAATGAAGCTTTTTGTTGCACTGGGTGATCTCTCAAGGGCTGTAAGATATTTCGCGAGGCTTAAAGAAGCAGGCTTTTCACCAACATACGACTTATACCGGGACTTGATTACTATTTACTTGGTCTCAGGGAGGGTAGCAAAGTGTAAGGAGGTTTGTAGGGAGGCGGAGATGGCAGGATTTAAGCTGGATGAACAAATTACGTCACAGTTATGCAATGTGAAAGTGTAAAGAGTTTAAGTTACCTGAATTTTTATCTTCTCCCATGTAATGCAATTTTTTCATACCTTATGACTATAGAATGTTACCTCAACGGTACGACCTTCATATTTGTCCAAAAAAAAAAATTATTACAATCTGAAGTCATCTGAGATTCTTTTGTGTGCATTGTGCACATAGAGGCATAGTGCTATGTCTGTGTATGCATTACGGATCAATCTCTTTTAGGACTTTGGAGAACTGGTATGCACACAATCTCTTTTACCAATGTACAGTTTTATGGCTGCTCCTTGCCTGACATCCCACCTTGTTGTTTATGCACGTGCTTGTTGCGAGTTGTCTCATGGTACCTTCTGCTACACTTGTCAGGATCCCAGTAGTCTCTTTGAGACTTACTGTTTCTAGGAAATATGACACAAGCGAAGCGAAGACAACTTTTCTTGCTCATGTTTTATCACCTACCCATCCCCTTACAAATTTCATTCCATGATGATTGTCGATGGTTATACTAGGTTATTATAATACTAATATGCTTGTGCAATCTGGTTCACACAATCACTAAACATGCTTGCATTGTATGAATAACACCATAATCATTTAAGACAGAACTTCGTGGTCGACCAAATTTATCCCTTGTTACGTTCATGTTCTACATATATAGTTGATTCTGTTGCTCTTTACTGCCATTAATATTGTCTGCAGCTGGATCAACATATTCTATAATCAAGAATGCAGACTAAATTGCACAAGATGATCATCGCTGTCCACATACCATATCCAGTTCAGGAGGAAGATAGATCCCAGCCCTGTATGCTAGTCCTAAAGTTATATAAGTCAATGATTATATGAGAGTCAGAAAGCATTCGCCGTGTGCTTCATCTTGTTGTCATACTAATCTCTAGTCTCTTACCTTTCCAAGGTTGTGTTTGGTTTAAGTTTCATGATAACACACAGATATTCATTTCAATTTTTGTTGCCAATATTGTGTGTTTCACTGCTTGCTAATCTGATATTTCTTAAGGCATTTGAATTGCAAACAATATGTAAATGCTTAAGCTCTTTGTAATTGAAAGACTACATCAACAAACCATCTACTCAAACGCATTACATTGATGTAAATTAATCAGCAATCTCTTATTTGGTCCTTACATATACTGCTTCAGTTTCTGAATATAGTGTAATTCACAGTTTTCTCCTTCCATGCGCCTCTGTCAAGGTAAACCTCGAAGAAGGTCACATTCCCATTCGCTTTTATGGTCAATGCAGCTGTGCTCCTTGTGCCATAACGCCCCTGTATGACGAAGAAAAGAAAGTCAATCTCAAGTGAAAGCTCCAATGGTGTGAATAAGATGGATATTTGATGAAATGTTTACCAGTGGGGTCTCAACTTCAACGAATATAGAGCTCAGACTGTGCTCCCAGTCAAGAGGACATATATGAGGTAGTTTGCTTTTATCAGCTTTAACTGTGTCCCTCATTAGTTTCTTTACCATCTCTTTTACAGCTATCTCGCCTTCACCATATTTTTGAAGCTGTTCCTTGAAACTCGCCCCTAAGCGCTGAGCCTGCAAAGAAGAGCTCATACGGGCAGTTAGATTCAGATCTAAACGTTCCATACCTCATTGTGAGATGATCCAAATCCAGAAAAGTTGGGTGTCTCAGACAATGTGTAAAGGTGAGATTAAAAGGAGTTAAAAGTTGCAAACCTTATGCCAAGGGGAATCAAGTTTTGCGTTAGAAAGGACATGTAAACCAGGAGAAACTTCATGAATGACAATGGGATCTCCTTTTGGTCTGTTTGAGATGTAAACCATAGTCTTGGAAGAAATGTCAGCCATTATCAGATTAAACCCATTATACCTATGAGCCTCTCCCACTAATTCCTCTGCAAATTCCTTTGGACTCTTTGAGCTCTGCCATTCAACATTAAAATATCAGGTCATTTTTCTTCTTTTCAGTGAAAAGAAAAATGTCGGATTAGAAGAAAATAAACCTCCAGGAAAAGAACAGGAAGATCCCCACGGCTCTTTGCTTCAGGAAGAGTGTGAAGCTCCAATACATTAGTGAGAAATGAAACTCTGCCATACTTGGAGCAAGCTAACCATGTCCCTCCTGCTACTTCATCTCTTCCTCCTACTATCTCATACTCATCCCACCATGCCACCGCCTTTGTTGGCCTTAAAAAATATTCACAATTATCCCAAAATCATATTCAAACTTTCAGTAAAACAGATTCTTGTAGGAATAGAGAAGATGTTACCTATCGAAATATTCATCTCTGTTCTGAAACAGAATGAAAGGGTAGAGTGGGTGAGCTTGCCATAGAAATGCTACAATACACATTGTGCTTAAACTGCGAACTGGGTTTGAGAAAAAATTAAAACTTCTGGAATTTTACTAATCCCACTTGTGCAGAAGAGTCCTTTCTTTCCTTCTTTCTTATAAGCACCAAAGAATTTAAAACTTCAATAATTATGTCAACTGTTTTTGCATGCAGCTTAGGCCCTTACATAGTGAAGGAAGATGGAAAATTCATAGACTATGGTGTCCCTCTGTTTTGTGCAAAAACTGGTGGCCAAACCCAATTAAGCACTATAACTTTTTCTCACTTCAGTAATAGAAGAAGGATGGATGAGAAGCTCTGCCCTCTAAATCTGACTCAACTGTTCAATTAAACCTAAAAAAATTAAAAAGAAAAAGTTTAGAATTTTTTCGTGGATCGATATTCATCTAGATCTAAATTTTCAAATCTCGATCAAATTCAGTCTACCATTATCGAGCAACTGCAGACAATCCCATCGAGGAGGATCTTTACCTTTAGAAAGCATTAATAAGGTAGTACCCAATAGGATGAGAAATGATAAAGACTTGCGGTCATAATGTGGCCATGAATGGTGACCATTGGATTATTGATTTAATAAGAAAAATAGCCGAAACATAAATATTTTTTCAATTTTTCATTTTAAACAAATCAAAATCATTTAAATTTAAATCGACGGATAAGATTCGAACGGTATGGTCCCAAGTTACATTGTTAGCGACAGACAATAATTTCTGCAATAGGATAGTGGTAAATATGTACTAAGTAGGGATTAGCTTTATATAATCGTTGTTAAAAATAAAAGGGGCGCCGCCACTTTTAAGCAATATTATCTTCTCTTTTTCTTTTTTTCTCTTTTTCTTTAATTTGTTTCCAAAATTATCCGAATGTGTCTTTAACTACTTTCTGCGTATGACTTTGGCAAGTGTCGACGTGAAGGATTACGTGGAGCTGTCCAGCGCGAGCGACTTATCTTTGTTTATTAAAATAGTTTACTTAGAGTCAATCTCCTAGAATTTTTTTGATTAATCTTGATAGTAAGATTTGATCAGGTTAATCTCAGTTATTAGATTTCTTAAAGACTCTCTCTCTTTCATCGGATGAAAATGTAATCCATCTAAAAAATTAGGGTTTATTCTCTTCTTTCCATTTTCATTGGGTTTTTACTAAAGTAAAACCCTACACTAGCCATTTTACAGAAATATACTCATACACTAATTTTTGCTTACCCTGATCCTTGGCCCACATTCAATTCAAAATCAGCTTGTGAAATTACTAAAAAATACCTTCACTAATTTCAAACGACGACTTGAAAAAAATAAGATGATTACACGAAATCTCACCCATTCATCATACTGTTACTCTATTTCTCTCTCTCTCTCGAAATCACAACATCTCTCTCTCTCTGTAAATCCTTGAGTCTTCGTCTCACATAGCAAGGAAAAACAATAAGGTAAGTTTTCGGGTTCTTGAGTTTTTGTTCTGGATTCTGAGGTGTTTTTTCTGGGTTTCTTAGGGTTTTTTTTATTTCTGCGTTGATGTCCGAATATCAACAAGGTTGATTTTTTGGGTTTCTAAAATTTTTTTTGTCTGGGTTTTTGAGTGTTTTTTTTTCTACTGGGTTTCTGAGTGTTATTTTCTGGGTTTCTGAGGTATTGGTCTTGGTGGGTGTCTATTTTCTGGGTTACACTAGGGTCGTGTACCATTCGTGTAGTCTACACGAGGACTACACGCAGGTCATGTAATCCTCGTGTAGGCTACACGAAATTTGAACAAGCCTGGGTTACACTAGGGTTGTGTACCCTTCGTGTAGTCTACACGAAGACTACACATGGGTCATGTAATCCTCATGTAGGCTACACGAAAGTTGAACAAGCCTCGTGTAGGCTACATGAGGACTACACGAGGGCCGTGTAAGCCTCATGTAAGCTACATGAGGAATATACCAAGATCGTGTACCCCTCGTGTAGTCTACACGAGCATCGTGTACACCTCGTGTAGTCTACACGGTGATTACACAAGCGTCGTGTATATTTCTCGATCTTATGTTTTCTTTGAATATTCTACAGGTTATGGCTTCATCAAAGATGCAACTAAGATATGTCCATGACGTTAACACAATTCCAAAAGCAAGGTTCAATGCAAAGTGCAATACCCACTGCATAGAGGTTATCAAGACCAAGCTAACAACTCCTCAACTCTCCCTATTTAGGGAGACATGCTTTGGCCATCTCCTTGATCTCCCAGCCCTGAAGTTTTCAGCAAGTATCTGCCACTAGTTGCTGGTCAGTGAGACTGAATATGTCAACGACACTCCATCTGAGGAGGAAATCTAGTTTCTTGTCAATGAGGAACCATAGTGCTTCTCTAAGAAGGAGTTCTCGTTGATGACTGAACTAAAGTTTGGTGAAGTCTGGGATGAAGAAGAAGACCTATGGCCCCAAGAAACTCTCTGATCTATACTTTCCCAAAGCTCAATCAATATCATGGTTGAGTTGGAGGAGAAGTTTAAAAACTCTAAGTATAAGTCAGACTTTGATGGGGTCAAGATGGCTCTGATTTATTTGCTAGAGCATTTTGTGTTGGAGAAGGAGAATCGTACCGTTATTGAGAAGAGATGGTTGGTTTTGGTTGACGACCTTGAAGCGTTCAACCAATATCCGTAGGGAGAGCTCTCGTTCTCCAAAATAATGAAATCATTATTAGTTGTGAAGAATACAAAGGCTGTTTTGGGTGATCTTAAAGATCAAGAAAAAAAACAAATAAAAAACCACAAAAATCCCCCGTTGTTGTTCATGGGTATTCACTTAACGGATGTCCACTTGCCTTCTAGGTACAATTTATTTAATTTATGTAGTGTTGTATTGAATTATTTATGTACTGAATACTGAATTACTCTCTATTATTTAAATAGGTATGCATATTTCAATCTATCCCCTTGGTGGGTTGTTTGTATGGTAACTAGGTTTTGGAAAGTTAATTTATAATATTTTCACCAATACTGATTTATATTTCTTGAATTTTTAGTTGACACTTCTTCCCTTGGTCCCTACTGAGGAAAAAGAAAAAAAAAGCTTCTGGAGATCAGTAGTTGGAGAGAAAGTATGTTCAAAATCATTTTCTATCCTTCTTCTTCTTGAACACGGACCTTCTGTAGTCATCGTGTAGACTACACGATGGTTACATGCACCTCATGTAGTTATCGTATAGTCTACACGATGGTTACACTATTCTCGTGTAGTGTACACGATGACTACATAAGGTTCGTGTAACCATCACGTACTCTACACGAGTTGTGTGTAACCATCGTGTAGTCACCTTTTCTATTTTGTCTACTTAATATTACATGTTTTTTTTAGCCGACACCTCCTCCATCACCATTTCCAGTAGAAGATGAGGCTAATGAGGAGGAGGAGGCCATTGAAAAGGAAGAGGAGAAGAAGAAGAAGAAGAAGAAGAAGAGGTACAGAGAGGCCATTGAAAAAATAGAGGAGAAGAAAGCTGTGTCCGAGAAGTTCAGTGGACATGAAGATTGAGTGAGAAAATGTCTGATTGAAATGAACCAAAAGATCACTTCAATGGATAAGAATATTCTATCCATGTAATCAGACATTTCCTTTATAATTTCTCAAATTAAAATTTTGACAGATCATCTGATAATATCGGGGCCAGATGATTACTCATTTAGCCCTCAATTTGCCATGATGATAGCTAGCGATGAGGAGGATACATAGATTGAGAAGGAAGTGAAAAAATGAAGAAGGAAAGAATGGTGAAAAATAAGAAGATATGTTAGAGAAGGAAGAAGAAGAGGAGATGGTAGAGAAGGAAGGAGAAGAAGAGAAGGAATGGAAGGAAGAAGAAGAAAAAGAAAATGAAGAAAATGAAGAAGAGAAGGTCGAAGAGAAGGAAGAAGAGAAGGAAGGTAATAATGAGGAGGAATGTGAAAAGAAGAACGATAAAGAAAAAATAGAATGGGAAAAAGAAATGGAAGAGAAAAAGAAAAAGAAGAAAAAACAGAAGAAGAAGAAGAAGAAGAAGAAGAAGAAGAAGAAGAAGAAGAAGAAGAAGAAGAAGAAGAAGAAGAAGGAGAAGGAGAAGAAGA